>PNEQ01057031.1:0-33736 GCA_003012365.1 Medauroidea extradentata
GCCGATGCGGGGCTGAAGATATGCGTAGGCCTACTTCGCGCGTGTTATAAAATTGCGTCTGCATTTAGACAAGCCGAACTCTAATGTAGTCTTAAGACGTCTCACATGCGATATTGTTGGCATTTTATCTACGAGTCGGGTTCACATTAATCGTGAGGAAACACAGAGGGAATGCAGTAAGAACAAATGTATAGAAACTGAGATTGTAGGATACTAACTTGCTGTTAGTGGTATTCATTGCTTGTGTATTTAACGAGTACCTATATATTAAATACATTGTAGATAACATCTTTAAGTTGAAATTTTTTTATAACACACTTTATTGGCTACATTACTGCTTGCCATGAAACACAGTGCAATTTCTCAATACATGTAAAGCAAAAGTCCTATACCTTTGAGTTAAAATATGATTATTAACAGTGAAAGAAAGTATAGCGATTTAGCGGGGGAGGGGGTGAAGGACATATTCAGAGCACTGAGCTCAAAACATTGACCGGCCGCCACTGGTGATAAGTGAAGGAAATGACAAGACAAGATGTTGAAAATTAAGACAGCCTATTACTGCTAAGAGAGTTTTGTCATGAAGAAGATACATTTTTTTAGACATTTTCCAAGACTATGTTAGCTTGACTGCAAATGTCTACTGGAATTGATTCTACAATCAGAAAACAGGACATGAACTGTTGCAAAACTATTCCTGCAAGAGTGAGATTTACAATAAAAGTGTCTAGTTCAACAATTCAACAAACCTTTTTCACTTACTCAGATCTGCCAAAACATTTTTGTGTGATGTTTGTTGTCCCACAAAACACATTTATCTCCATATTTTTCAATAAAATTGACAGTAACTTAACTACTGAATGCCGTTCCTATGTTTGCTTTATCGCTAGTTGCATGCAAAGTGGCACGAAAGTCTAACTTGCCTGGGGACTCAAGCAACTATTTTCGACTCGTTGCAAGCAAATCATATTATGGTTTCTGATACAGAGAAACCACGTGCTACATGTAACCAGTTGCATGGCAACATCACACAACATTGCCTTGGTGTAAGGCTGCTCCCTTTAGATACTAATCTTGCTGCTTTACACGGAGAAAATAGCTTGCATACCAGCTGCCCCATTAAAGTTTGATGTATGTATTGTGTTGTACTGAGAATCTAATGGTTCATCACTTCAAGTAAGGCCCATAACCAAAGTGGGCAGATGGGGGAGAGAGGGTGCACACACAAAAAAAAAAAAAAAACTCCCCTCAAATATTATGTAGCTTATGTTATTATAATGCATATACGTCTTCTTCTCTGGCAGAAATGGGCCACTCTAGGTTACCTGGTGGCCTGCCCACAGCATTAAGTCTGGCTACAGACCTGCTCTGTAATGAGTTTTTTTTTGTGTCAAAAACTTATTATGTTCCTTACTTTAAACATCAACAAGCCTACCATAATGCGCTTTAGGTGTCAAGTTTATATCAATTTAAGCCGTATTGCATCACAATTTGCGATGCCAAATTCACACAGTGCGACACACATTAGATTTTGCATTGTAAATTGTGAAGCTGTAAAACTATGTTCAGCACATCACGTTAAAAGTTGTATCATTGTTGAATGAAACTGTGTTAACTAGGCCAGCATATTCCGCCTGCCATCACAAAAACTGAGTAGTGATTCTTAGCTTATAAACTAAGATTTTTCTCACGGTCACACTATTGACCGGCGAAAAGCAAAGGGATGACAAAAAAATATGTTATCAGCAGTCCTCATCAGTTACAGCCGGCCACCTACTGCAAGAGGGCATACAGTAAACAATAGTGGCTGAAATTGGCACCCCCCTGCAGTTTTAACTTGTCAAGCAAGTCTGTTTTAAACTAAGGGGTCAATTACACTGCCGTATTGAGTAAAATCTAAGGAAAATTGAGGATATTTTAAGGAGTCATCTTAAAAACTTTTGTTTTCAGACAAAATGGTTACAAAACCAGTTTATAAACAAAACCAAGGACATATTTTTATCATATTAATTTTTCAATTTTTCAACTTTGCAGTATGCAAAACACTAAACATAAATGATCAAATTGACTTTACGAAGTTTTGTACATAATAAATGAAAAATAATGTACATTTTAGCTACAACTGCAAGTTAGTGCATGAAGAGAAATTATTTTTCTCCCCAATTGAGTGCAAAACTCCACTTTAAGAGTGTTCAAGTGCGATAAAATCATAATTTTATATTTATATGAACTATTGTTAGTTTTGTAGACACTACTTGTGGGTACAGTTTCATCTTACAAAACAATTTAAACACGCATAGTTTTCTCATAACGGTGCGTCAAAGTCACAATTGGCATGTTCTGGTGCCATGCAAATAGTGAAAACCATAGACTTACGTAAGTGAAATAATTTACAGTGAAATAACATGCCACGGGCTACGTAATAAAACATTTTTAAAAAGTCCCATGAACTATTTTTGTATTAAAAAAAAAAAGCTGAATTTTTAACTTTTTTCCTGTACTTTTGCAATATTTTTTTAATTTTAAATATTACGTTACAGTCTCTTAAATACTTTTTGCACAGCTTATGGGATGTAATATCACAGTGAATTATTTTATTTAAGTAGGTCAGTTGGTTTTCATTATTTGCATGGCAGCAGAACAAGCAAATTTCGACTTTGTCACACCGTTATGAGAAAACAATGAGAGCTAAAATTGCTTCGTAAGAGGAAAACACACTCACAAGTATCGTCTACAAAACTAACACTACATATTTCATAAAAATATTAAATTATGATTATATCGCACTTGAACACCCTTAACTGAGATATCTAAATTTCCTGACTGTGTAATGTAAACTAAAAATCCTTAGATTTTACTCAAGATCTTTTTACTTTCACCAATACCTCAAGAATTTCCTCACATGATTCTACAATCCACCTTAAGTGGTTTTGCGGAATGCTGGAGCACGGTAACCATGTGCAGGCCACCATTTCAAAGCGCACAAGCACATCAAAGTTCACAGAAAACAATGTTTTCACTTTGTGAGTTTCTGTTTACATATTATAGCTACACTTATCTATGAAGGGAGGGTTGATGAGGAAGAGTCTTTGTTGTGACATTGGCCAACTTTTCGTGACTGTGTGTGCCTGTCTTCTTCTTATTTTGTTGTGGTTGTGGTACACAGTTACAACGGCCGTACACTTCAAAGGAGAGAAATGTATGTGAACTTGATGACAGTCATTAGATACATTGAAAATTAAACTTTTAGCAACAGACGTGTTTCTCCCAGCTATATCAATTGTATCAAAATGATGATCAAAGTGATTCTTATTTGTACATTTATGTTGTCTTGAAAATATTTTTAATTGCAAAATCACATTTATACTGTAGTACTATACCTAGACAAAAAAACCTGAGCTGCAGTATAAAAAACTCGGATCATTTTATACACACTGTAATAATATACATAAAAAGAAGATTTATTCATGTTAGTTTTGCTGTGAAAACTGTTACCAATTTGCCTATACTACTGTGCATTAAAAAAATTTTTATAGCAGTTTAGTACAGATGTGCAAACAAGTAAATTAAACACTGCTATATAGTGTCGCGACTGTAAATTTCGGGCATTTATTTTTTTGGTTTTTTCTTCTCATTCATACTCTAAATAGGTGGTAAAGTTATTTTGGTTTATAATTTTAAAGAGTGTTCAGGTTCTGGGAAATTACTTCTTTGAATTTAGGATCGTGGAAATCTAGAGTGTTCTCTGACAGTCTCTCATGAATTTCTTTTGTTCACTGTTCCTGGTAGCTTGCAGAGTTTGTTGCCACTGCAGTGCTTGTAGATTCCTTTGCAGGCAGTGTCCCGGTAGTGTGCGCAGGCCAATGGCCTTGTGTTAGGTTGTAGGCAGGTAAGGGGTGTGGTGATGGATGTTTCGGTTTCGCCGGGCGGTCATGCGCTGTGGGTCCTTCTGGCACTTTCGGCGTGCGGTGGCCTTCCGGGGGCACTGGACACATCTGTCAACACTCCCCCGCTCCCCTCTGTCCCACATTAACAGCTGTAGTAGGGCAGGCGCGCAGGCAAGATGTGTAGTACAGCGCACTTCTGTTGTTCCACTCTCGGACAGTCCCCTCGCTCGTGACATCAAATGCTGCTGACGAGTGAATGCCCTGTGGGACAGAGAGAGTAGATGTTGCGCCGGTCTAGAATGGTCACTGCTGACCATTCCAAGAAGGTAAATAATGGAAGGTTCTGGACGGCGCAACCGGTAGTTATAAATACCTGCCGGCCATGTTTAGACGAACTTTTTGAGCTTCTTTTAGTCAGAACTTTTGGGCGTAGTTTTGATTAGGACTTAGGCAAGCATGGCAATGCCCCAATGGGCGAGGCGTAAGCCTAAGTGCTCGGGATGCCAGATGGCAGGGGTTTAAGTTTAGTTAGTTAATATTATTGCTATTAATTTTAATTTCGATTAGTTATTTAATTTTCAAATTTTACTATGGAACAAGAAGACTTTGTAGCCCTGAGATAGATGAGACTTTGATGGACAGGAACATCAAAACCATAAGTATTCTTTCCTGTTGTTATTTTTTATTATTAATTATTATAATTCCCCTTTAGTTTTCGTGTTCAGTATTTATAGTAATAGTCGTGGATTACTTTACCCGTGTATTTGTTGTTGGCCAGTACAATCACAGTTTTCTTAATGAATAAGAATAATTTAATGACCTTGAGTTTGATTGTAATGACAGAAACCACTTTAACTGTGCAGTATCATTTCTTAATGTAATATGAGTTTACGATTCATCACAATTGATAACCTCTATTTGTAAATTCACGCTTTAAAATCTTTTCCAATCGTAATCTATTTTTGAATAACAATAAGGTAATTTATTTATTTTATATAACATTTTATTTTTAATCTTTTGTAATAAACACCAATTATTTGAATTCATTCTTTTATTTCAAGTATTCAATCTGTACTCCCCTTAATGTTAATTAATAGCCCCTAATTGCAGAACATGTATCTTGATTAAATTACTTTATTAATAGTTGATGGTATGTGACACATGCACGGTACAAGATAGGAGACGCGACCAGTATAGGATGATAGTCTGTGATCAATCCACAGTACCCCTCGCATAGAAAGTTTGCAAAGCGGAAATAATTAATTTGTTTCAGTTAGTTTGTTGTGCTCTACCAAACATTAGTTATTTATGTCGCTAGGCTACAAGGTGGAAGTCTTGTCTTTAAAGTGTACGTTGTTTTTATTTTACTTAAGGAGCTACGTACCCTACATATTTATTCCTCCATCCCAAGTTCTTTTAATAATTACAGTGTTTATTTTGTTTTTCATGGTTTTGTCTCTTGGTTCAGTCAATTACTTGTGATGTTCATTTTCTTTCCACCTCGTAGTCTTGCATTGCTAGAATTCAGTTTTACACACATCCCCCAGTCTTCATTTACATTCAAAACTTTAGCTACAGACAATCTGCAACTTAAATTCCAATCCAACTTCATTTCACACATTATAAAAATTATTTATTTTTTTATTATTTATTTTTCTATGACCCAACATCCATCGTAACAATATTATAACTCTTATTTAACTGGTACTTTTCCATTTAATGTAAAACAAAAAACAAAATCTGTACGCAAAATATTAAACTAGGTACCTAATGCATGTGAATTGTACAGACTAGGTAGGCACTTAACTATTTCAGGCAGTTCACATACCTGACCTACACAAACATTGCCATGTATGTGATTAGCCTGAAAATTTGCCTGAAAATATTGTATTTTTTTGGGTATATCAAATTCTTCATATACAACATAACGCACAACATAACAAAATGTTTATAAATCAAAAGAAATTGCTTAAGACATTGAGATTATAGGCACAGCACTGTAATTTGGTACATTTTCTTCAAACCCTCCTAGCCTGGATCTGTTTTCCCACCAACCATGTATCCTTTCGCCAAACATTTTACATGTCCACTGATACAATTTTTTGTAAAAATAAATTGTAGTGTTGCGATGAAACTCCAGTAAGTGTTTTTTTTTTGTTCCATCAAATACTCCATCCTTTGGTTTATTAAAGGAAGAACACTAAACGGCAGCAGTATTATACTGTACCACTGACTAATTTTAATAAATAAAATGAAGTGTCCTGACACACTCACTCATCAATGCACAGCCCAAACCGCTGGACCTAGAACCATGAAATTTTGAGGGAAATTTCTCTTGCCCTGCATGCACCCACTAAGAATGGAGTTTTCGAAATTTGATAATTAAGGGGGTTGGAAAGGGGTGAAATGTGTTTCCAAAGAAACTTCGATAGATTTCAAACCCAATGGTCTTTCATTATGAATTTTAATTTAATGGGACACATAAAAATGCATATTACCCAATTTAAGGATTTTTCAAATTCAACATTTAAGGGGGTGAAAAGACCTTGAATGTGTTTCAGATTAACCATTTAAGCTTCGGATAGAGAATTGGTTGTTCACTTCAAAATATTGCTTACGTAAACACCCAAAAAGTAGTTTATGCTATACCACTGAAACACTATTGACAAGCGTCGTGATTTTTACATCAGTTGGTTACATATACAAATGTGTATGAAAGGACTCCAAGACGTTTCAAAATTCTTTAATAAAGGGGGTGAGAATATGTTAAATGTGTTTACGATTATTCCTCTATGTCTATCAAACCAATCGAAATATCAAAGTGCTCTTCACTTTAGATTGATGCTTTTGTAAATATCCCACATACCATTAAAATATATTTTCGGAATTTGGCCCCAAATAGACTACAAAAATGGGTAAATTGTGTTTTCGATTCACAATCGATATATATAGATTCCATTGATTTTTATACAGTCAAGTGATTTTTGTTTAAGATTGGTTTGCAGAGTTCGTGACAGCGGATGATGATATTGCAGTTTGGGGCAATTACTGTTAGCTGTATTTTTTGTTTATGTTTCTGTTTAATTTTGTTTGTTTTACGTCTCGTCGACGTTAAATTCATTTAGAGACTTTCGCCTCACACACACACAAACGCAGCAGCTTGATTAGGAAAGTGTACAAACAACAAATGTGTTAAAACATTCACTTTAGCCTGAGATATTTAATATGTCGATGAAACACAGTAAGTGATCACGTTTAAATAAGGCTACACATCGTAGTTTATTCTTTCCACTTTTTTTTAATATTATTTCACATGTGGCATGTCCATACAAACTTTACCGTTTGATTTCATTTAATGTTTACACCCACTTCACAAGTGTCTGGTATAATTTCTCATTAAGTAATACGGAAGCAAAATTTAAACACTGTTACGGTGAATGACGGACGCATACGAGCGACTGACGGAGGCAGACTGGCGAGTAGATGCGTGCGCAGCCAGCAGCTCCCTCCCCTCCCCACCCTTACTTACCCTCCTCGCATTCCATCTAGTCAGCTGGACAGACCGGAGCGATCAATAACATGGCCCGCCAGACCACCCGCCACGCATCGCTATTGTGTCACGGAACGCAACCTTTTAAATGCCAGTGTAATACAGCCACAAAAAAGATAATAAACCTATAATAAAAACTTACAATTTGAATACTATATCGTCTGATTTTCTGTATAAAGCCAACGAAAATGGACACGTCGCATTGTGTTGAAATTTTTTTTGGTCAAGAGGAGTTCCTGTATGGCTTTCTCAGGTATCGTTTTTTTCAGGCAACATCTGGCTATTTAAACACTGTAATATTAACTTTAAAAACTGTTTTTTTACACCATATATGATTTGACTAAGAACTCGATGCGAACAATGGCGATTTTTTATGTATTTGGGTATGGGGGGTCAAAGTAGGCCCAAAATGGCCCAAATTCTCTATTGGACCTTTCCGTTTATGTCAGTTTTCCTGGGAACCATGAGGGGTCGTATCAGCGAGATTCTACTGTATAGATTTCGTAACATTTCCTGAAAATAAACATATTACATGCACAACATTTCCCTTACTGGTTTTAAATATTTAAGCAGTTTTACATAATATACAGAGGAACTATTTTGACAACTTCATTGTCAACGTTTCTCCAACTGTCATAACCCAGTCAAGTTTTTTAAGGTACTTTTAAAATATATTTAGGCCTGGTAGCTATCTAGATTTTGTGATATACTGATGGGCTAGTTCCCAACGCCTCAGTTCTGCACTATTGTCTGAACATGGCAAGGCTCTCACCATTCCGGTATTACAACAGGAGTAAAAGTAAAGTTTGTGGGAGGCTACAGGTGCAGCAAATGGTTCATGCTGAAGGTATAGGCTGGAATCAGCTTTGCTTGTATGGTAGCAACCCTGAGTTTTCTGACAATACATACGTGCTACAGGTATTCCCTGAAAATTTTTACATTTTGAAGATTTTCCACAATTTTATTACCGTATTTTCCACTGAAGTGTTCAAGCATTGTAAACTATACTACAGTAGAACCATCTTATAATGTTCTCACTTATAACTTTTCCTGGTTATAGTGCTATGTACTTTCATCTGGTCTGGTCCCTAAAACTGTTTTGTGATAGGAAATTACCCTGAGCCACGTCTCTTCGCCCGAGGAAGCTGCGCTAAGCAGCGAAACGTCGCGATACACGCTTCCGCGATTATGTGCCGTCCTATTTGTGTGTGTATCTGTAAAATACTAAAACGTGAGCACTTGTGCTTCTGTCTTTTGTACATACTGTTTACAATGTTTGCCCATTTATAAAGTAAACATTTTTTTCGGTCCCTTGGAAACGTTATAACAGGGTTCTACTGTAGTATGTACACATATTAAGATACTTTTCTTACCTGCAAGGTCATCCTTGGGCCTATCTCATAAACTCTGATCCCTGACTTCGTAGCAGTGATGTTACCCCTTGAGGTAATTCCCTGAGGCAAGATTACATGGCTTGCAGGATCGTCTTCATACTCACTCTCAGATAGTAAGTGTGTTCTGCAACCCAGGAAACAGACAACTTGAATCAAAACACTAGACTAAATAAGTTATTGATTGTGTGATACACTTAAGGGAACATAGCTCATGAATAACTGTTTTCAAGGTTGGCTTCAATCGTATCACCTTACAGTTCATCAAAACTTAGTTCTCGAGTCAAACTGGTATTCACCACAAAAATGAGGGTAAGGAAGCTTATTAGGTATAATTTTATGCAAATATATAAATGTTTTTATTACATTTCTAAGATTTATACACAATGGAAAAATTTGCCTACAGTCACAAAAACCAAAGAAATGTACAGACAAGAAAAACTTATAGCTAGGTACTGTAATGGGACACGCACAGCTATTTTTCTTCTTGTTGTTTTATGATGTGACTCCATGCAAGCATATGTCCTCCCTGTTCATTGCTTAGCATTAGTCAGAGGTGATTCGTGGGTTTGGGCACTAAACAAATAAGAAAAAAAATTCCCTACAATCACAGGCTAGTTTTATTTCCCTTTTACCAATGGTACACTTTTTTTACAAGAACAGAACCAGTTCATTATGTGTGGCAGCCAAAAAGTACAAAAAAAAAAAAAACTCTTCAGGATGAATTGAATTACACATTCTGGATTGCAAACCATGTGGCTCTTGGTAACAGAGTTCTTTAAAAGATTTCACGAATATTGCGCTATTTAACTGCTCATAGTGAAAGCCATTTCTTAGCCACGTGGACATGAATCTCTGCAACATGTGTGGACACAAATTTTACTGTTACTCTATATTTTTTATGTTTAAAATAAGCTCGCCACATATCTGCCGCTACACCCATTGCAATACTTTCCTTACGCACGCATTATCTGACTTTAGAGATGTCGAGCATTTCTCTTCACTCTCCCCGAAACACACGTCTACTCATCACACGAACCACTTCAAGACTGGGGTGAGGAAAACATACTCGTAAGTCAACAAGATGGCAGGCCAAGAAGTCATCCTCACTATCGTCACTGAGAATGTCTTTAATTCACTAGGCCTAAAAAACAAATAAATTACACTTTAAAATTTACATAAAAGAATTCTGACAGTCAGAAATGCAATACTTTGTTTACCACTAGGTAAACTCCCACATCTCTGAATATATATAGAAATTAAATTATATCCACGCTCTCGGCAGAGTGATATGTTTGCTTAGAGGGCAGTCACATTTCTGGCTCTTCTGTTCCCAGAAAATCCCACATTCCTGAGCTTTTGTCCACCCTCGCCCAGTACCATTCTGTCACGCCTCCAATCATCCAGTGAGGCAGTCAGTTACTAGGAAACTGCAAATTACAAATAAATCTTCTGCCCGGGATTTTACACAGAAATATCAAAAGAAAAAAATGGCAAACTGAATAAGGATTAAAATGATACCCAACATGTGTCTCTACATTAAGACTGACTTTACCGGTAGAGTAACTATCTTCAAGTTTATTATAAATTCAACTAACTTACTGTAATTAGGTAGCAAACAAAAAAAAATATTACAGTAAGTGATACACATTCTTCCTCACACATATTATGCGTTAAATGGCTTAAATTTTTCCATAACAAATATTACATGAAGGTGGTAATAAGTTAGCTCCGGCTGTCACGCCTAAAACGCTTACACAAAAAATACTAGAAATTGAAATTACATAACTCCTTAGAGCAGTTGATCTACTCTCGTTGGTGACTTCTGGGCTCTATTAGTTCACCGCTGCACGTGGTGATTACCTGACCAAATGAAGTAGGCTCTAGGAAAACAATATAATCTAGAAGCACAAAAAGTATAGGTAAGTTCTGAAGCACTACCACACACGGGACTGACAGAAGCAGGGTGAGAACCAGCTTCCTTTTGACCGCAAAGCCGGGCAACAACTCTGTACTGTGGGCCACAACTATGTTTATACCAGCTATTCCATTCCTCACTTACTTACTTACTCCAATAACTGGTCGTAAAAAAAACCTTTGTGGTCCAGACACGCTGACAGCTTTTAAGTGCCTTTTGGGGATCTTAAGCTTCCAAAAAGAAAATAAAAAATTTATTTCAAAGGAAAAAATTAATAAAATAATAGCACTTGGCTTATGATCAAACTTCCAATAACAAATACAATAAAAATAAAAAAGAGGGTCTGATGAGGCCAGTTATTTCACAGTACAACCTGTGCCAGTAATGAAAATCTTAGGCATTACACTATTTCTGCTCACTCAATTTTTCACAAAAAAATGGAGGAAATTATGTTGGTAATCCACCAACTTTTACATATATCAACTGCTGGTCTTAAGTACAGTAGACCACTGTTATAACATTCCTGCATATACCTACATAACATTTCTTCCAATGGTCCAAAATTTTTCTACAAAGCATAACCGTTTTATTTCCTGGCTATAACAACTTTGGTCTTCCTCATTTTCTGTATATAAAATAAACGGATGCTCACTTAATAACTTAAAAAATAGCAAATTTTTCCCTGAAAAACTAATACTTCAGATATGACACAGCAGATAATTAAAGACAACTATAAAAACATGTTATGTTTGGGAGAATAAAATAGGTGTGCATTTCTTTGATACTTGAGATGGTGATCCTGAAGCCGATAAAACAAGAAAACTCATAAAATGCATTCCTTCTAAAATACTGGATATACAGTACTGCTTAACTCAAAGTTATGGACACTGAATCACAACATGCAGAATGAGTTGTCATTCTGCCAATGAATTTTAATCTAAAATTGAACACAATGTAGAAATGATAAAACCATTTAACAGTATTAATTGTTTATAAACAAATTAATTTTTTATGCGACTTATAAATACTGTAGCTCTACAAAAACTTTTTCCGTAAAATATGAAAACTAAGTACAGTAAATCCTCAATTTATGTTGTACTGCTTTACATTGCTCTGTAAAAATATAGCTAAGGTTGAATACTAACATTTCAATATACCTATGTAGTCGCCGATTCAGAACAGTCGTTATGATGTCCCCAGAACCTCTCTGGTATAACCAAGACACAATTCATGAACAGAAGACTGTACAGTAGTTTTGCATTTTATTTGCCTTTGGTAATGTAAAATACACGTGCATCACCACATCTTACCATACACTATTACAGATGCTGCCTACTTTACCATGTGTGCTCCTGCACACTCACATACTAGTGTAACACAGCAGCTTCACTACATACAACTCCTTGGCTCATCGTCATCAGTCATTGCATAGAAAGAGTTAGATGTGTTGCTGTTAACTTTACTGTGCTAGAAACAATTTTGTAAT
Source organism: Medauroidea extradentata (assembly GCA_003012365.1). Classification (NCBI taxonomy): domain Eukaryota; kingdom Metazoa; phylum Arthropoda; class Insecta; order Phasmatodea; family Phasmatidae; genus Medauroidea; species Medauroidea extradentata. The sequence goes on from PNEQ01057031.1 coordinate 12,233, forward strand.
CAATATCAGTTCTCTTCAATTTATGATTTTTTACTTTATGAGATGGCTTCCAAACTGCTGAATTTATGTTCCAATTCAGTTGTTAAAAAAAATGAAAACCTGCCCTATTATCCATGAAAATTTTTATGTATTTATTTATTTGGTTTCACGTGCCCTCGAACAGCACAAGACTTGGTCAAAGTACACGGGGGGAAAGGGGGAAGGAGCCTACTATGGTTCGTTTACGGAACCATTCCAGCATTTGCCTGGAGTGAGTTCGTAAAACCCCGGAAAACCGAAATCAGGATGGCCGGAGCCGGGGATTGAACCCAGATCCTCCCAAATGCGAAGAGAGTGTTTTACCACTGCTCCACAGCGCTAGGTATTTTTTATGACGTCTCGATACAGGCAACACGGCTGTCAACGTGATATTATTAATTTTACGTTTTGTGATGTAAATTTTAAGGCCATACTCCTCTGTTCCTACTATTATCACGAGAATAATTTTTGTAAGCTTAAACAAGAGTAGATATAAAATTTGTTACACAGTTTTGTTTAACTCTTTTGCTGCAAAATTAAATTTTTTAAATTATTCCAAGAAAAAGCAAAAAAATTATTTTTTTTTGTAAATTTTTTATTTTTGGTTATTTTTAGGTGAGAAAACTATGTACCTATGGTTTACAGTCATTTAATTTGGTGTTTGACTAAAGTCGCATGTCGCAGTTTAGAAATATTGTATTTTGTATATTGGACTATAGTTGAATGTCGCAGCGGAGTTAAAATAGTTTTCTCCATGTTGGCTAATTTTTTAAGATAGTAAATATTATGGTTTGAGATAATTACATAACTAACAAATTTTATTTAATAAACTTATTGGTTGAAACAGTATAATTTATAGTCTTTAAAAAATTATCCATGATGGCAAAAGTAATTTTAAATAAAACAGCTAAACAGATTTGTGATATCTACTCTCGTTTAAGCTTAAATAAATATTATTGCAAAAACAGTAGGAACAAGGTAAAATAGCTTTAAAAGTTTTTTTTCTCATGCGACATATTAAAAATATTTACTAGTATATTTTAAAAGTGTTATAATACACTTTTCCGTACTTAAATTGTAAGATTTGCTGTGACTATGAATAGTGAAATACAGTACGTGTGCAGTACATATCGCCATGTTGGACCATGTTCACAGTTTTACAATGCCAGCGACATCAGCCAAGTTTGCAACAATAATGGCATGTAAAGGTACAAAGGTGGTCCTAAAAATTGAACAAAAGCTGCAACTAACAGACAGATTAGATAAAGGAGACGGTGTAGGTTCTTTGGAAACAGAAGACTTTGAAAAACCTCAACACACAGAGATTTGAATATCGTTATGTTTCATTGCTTCAGTTAAAAACAAACGGACAAGAGACCCATGTAGGCCCTATGAGTATGGAAAAAGCAAGGTACTTTCATGAAACTTTTGACATAGATGGAGAGTTCAGCACATACTCCGGATGGGTAACCAGATTTAAGCAGGGGTGTGGAATCTGTGAAATTACTGTACAACGATAAAAACTAATTGCTAATGGACAAGGTGTCAAACAGTTTCATGCAGGTGTACTCTGTGCGTGTGCGCACAGAGCAACAAGTGATTGCCACCGCTGCTTGCTGGAGGAGAGGAAAAGAAGCTTGTTACCCTCCCTCCAACCCCTCTTACTTGAGTGCGAGCTAAGCAGCATGCAAGAGATAAGTTGTGCGTAAGGTCACGACAAACAGCGCAGGGCTTCCATGATTTTTTTTTTCATAAATACATATGGCCAATATGCGCCAAGTGAAATCAATGAGGCAGATTTTTTTATCACTTACGACATGTAAAAGATATTTGATTCAATTATGATACAGATGTCTTTGGGAGTGAAGTGGTTTTCCAGAAAGCAAGTGCTTTTGATGTTTATGATAATCATATTTCTTTTGTTTTGTGTTCCTACCATGCCTCTCAAAAAGCAGCTGTTTTCACGCACAAATGAACTATAAATTAAAATCTGTTAAGTGGTTAAGGGCGTTCAAGTGTGGAAGAATCATAATTTTATATTTTAATAAAATAGGGTTAGATTCGTAGACACTTTTTGAGAGTAAATTTTCCTCTTAAGAAAAAAAATTTAGCTCAACCAGTTTTTCCATAATGTCAGTTCAAAGTCAAAATTTGCATATTTTTACTCAATGCAAAACTTGAAAACCAATAAACATAATGAAATGGAAAAAATCACATCAAAACTACATGCCACAGTGTACAGCTTGAAACATACAGAAACCCTTTACATAAACATTTTGTATTTTTAAAACAAGTTTAAAAAGTAATAAAAAATTAGCAAATTTTAGAAAAAATTTTTTTAAGTACAAAATTTTTTTTTTGTAAAGGGTTTCTATATGCTTGAAAGCCGTAGACCGTGGCACGTAGTTTTGATGTGATTTTTTCCATTTCATTATGTTTACTGGTTTTCAAGTTTTGCATGAAGTAAAAATTTGCAAATTTTGACTTTGAACTGACATTATGGAAAAACTGGCTGAGCTAAATTTTTTTCTTAAGAGGAAATTGTACTCTCAAGTAATGTCTACAAAACTAACCCTATTTTATACAAATATAAAATTACGATTTTTCCACACTGGAACACCCTTAACAACTTTGTATCTTTATGTAGTAAACGCAGAATGTAGGCATCGTTTGTAACTTTTTTGTTTCAAACTAATTAAATTTTTTAATTTTACAGCAAAATCTTGTCGTCTTTTATGAAAGAAGGGAAAAAAAACATGTTCCCAAACACTTGTGTTAAACCTTAATGACACACGTCTATATTGGTTGTTAAATATTCCAGTTGTTTATTGTAATAAAGCAATTGGTTATAACCATTCATAAAAGTTGGTTAGTAGTTGGACTTGTTACCCACACTGTTATTTCACTATTCATCAGTGATGAACTCATATAGTGCAGTAGCACATCTGTCTGTGTGCTGCTGGCAGACTGACTGATGTGTTTGACTGTATTTAGACTGTGGGTGGTTACAGACTCAATTTGCGTTATTCCTATTTACATCACAGTTTTCAGGAACACAATAGCTACATACACTGAGGACATACTGCACACATTAATTTTTTAAACGTAGAACAAATCACAACCAGGAAATAACTTCATAAACTTTGCAGTTTATAAGATGTACCACACAATACTGGCATTTCAGAGTGACTACTAACCTAAGGGATTTAACAGTGTTCTTTATATGGTAAATTATTATTTATATGGTAAATTATTATTTATATGGTACTATATTTAATAATGCTACAATTTTCAGAAGCTATAGTACCATGTTAAAAACAACAATACTAACTTTGTCAGAAACTCAGAGATGTCATTGAACTGTCCCAACTTTGGCACTTTGTTCTGAATTATCTTCTTGACACCTTTAGACACACCCACTGGAAGGACTTTTATAGTGTAGTGGCGGAAGTCAATCAGCTTCGATACAGGATTGTAGTTGAGTAGGACACATCGCCGTATTATGTTCAGATTAACCTGAAACAGCGAAAAATGCAGTCACTATAGACTAATGACAACAGATTATAACAAGCTGCCCATGAAACACACACATACACACAGCTTCTGTAACACAAATTCCAACGGAACAAAATTTTCAGAATAATTTGTGATAACGTTTCTCTCTGTCACTCTCTACAGGACTCTCTTTTTCTCCCATGTAACAAATGAAACACACGCACAGCTTCTATAACACAAATTCCAATGGAACAAAATTATCAGAATTTCTAATAACGTTTCTCTTTGTCCCTCTCTACAGCACTATCTTTTTCTCACTTATACAAGATTCAAATGCTTCAAAATAATTTTAATTAGCAGAAACAGTTTCCAAGGAAAATTCTACTTGTCCACCTCACATGGAAACACCGAAGAGGCTACAGTAATCAAACATACATATGTATTGGAGTAGGTTATAAGCACAGAATAAATAATGCTAACAAAAGCGACAAATGGGTACTTTTTCATTGTTGCTATTGTACCAGCTCTCGGGGAGTACATGAATATAGACAGTGTCATGTGGATTCGAGTCATTGTTAATTTAACCATTTGTAGAATTTAAGACACTGTAATTAGTTTGTATATAAATTACATTTTTAGAAATGCTTAACATTAGAGAATAACTAATTCTATCAGAAACAACATAATCCAGCTTTATAACCGTTGCTATTGTACCAGCTGTCGGAGCATACAGGTGTGTAAACAAAGCCATGTGGAATTTGAGACAATGGTTTACCCAATGCTTATATTTTTAAAAAATGCTGTAATTTTTTTGTATATCAATTATATATTTAGCAGTGCTAAATGTGACATTTCTTACGTGTCAACATCCCTACATATTATAAAACAGGTCCAACTAAACTGCAGTGTAACCAAACATCAACAAACTCCCACACTATGAAAATCCAAAGAAAAAACGAGTACGATAAAAACCACGTCCAGTCGCTTCTGTTATTAATTATATATTCTGTGGTATAAGTTTGAAAACACCAAGAGGCATAAAAAGAAGTGAAAAATTATTGCCAACACAGAAGAGAAAAAAGGTGAAAATATTATCTCTCAGTTCAGACCAGACCTCTATCAGTGAAGTACTGATGCCTGGCTTTAACAAATATCGTAGAAAAGCAACATGGAAAACAATAGCCTTTTGACTTTGTTGAAGTGGAAGACATGTTGCTAATGGTGTGAGCTGGTAACAGTAGCAAAATTAAAAACCATGCTTAATGTAATGAGAAATTTATTAATAAATCCAGAGACTGACTCTCTCTCAGGAAAATTTTAAGAGAAGGTGTTGATGAATGTAACAAACAGCAAAACCTATAATTTATTCTTATTAATATACCTAATTAAATGAACGGAAGTTGTTAAAAATAACAATAAAAATATGAATAGCCTAACATATTTTTTTCTAAAGAATTGAATTTGTAATTTTCACAATAAAGAAACATAATTTGTAAACTACAGGATTAATATTTTAATGCTTACCTTACAAACTGTTACCTAATAGAGTAAGTCGGTATTCTCAAAGCACAACTAGGCTATATTTCAATTTACAACTAATCTACACACAAAACTAAAACTGCACAAACAGCAAAGTGTTCCTGCAGAATGATCAGCACCTCTCTTGCAGGTGTGGGAATAAAAAATATCATGCCTCACATTTTCCTAGCGATTTTCCTTTCTAGTAGCTGTACAATATTTGCTTAGTAGCAGTAAATCTTGATTTTTCACTACATCATAGTATTAGCCATTAAACATTAAAAATACTTTTTATACAAATTCACAATAAGTCCTACAATATTTCAAGCCCAAAGATTACAACCTCAATAAAATGGTAACTACTCACACAAGTTAACATTACTAACACCAAATATCACAGAACAACACTATAGAAAATTTATAAGAAAAATTTGAGATGGAATATTTGATACCAGCTCCTGCCAACAGAACAGCTGTTTCTTCTGCATATTGGTTAGCTACATATTAAAATGTAATTGTAATTTTAAAATATCTAAATATCTTTTGGTGATCCGTTTTATAAGTTAAGGGCAACGGTGCAAGGTCACCTTTTATTTACAGTCTCTTCTGCAATACAACCATTCCTGAAGGCGTAACAATTTTTTTTTTACATTTCATGCTCTGAATGTTAGTCTACTACACAGTTTTACATTGTTAGATAATGAATTACTATCATAATAGCTGAGATTTGTTGGAAGATAAGAATGAGTGTGTTATTTTTTATCTTCCAACATATCTCATATTATATGGTGTAATAGACAAACATTTAGAGAATGAAATGTCAAAAATGTTGATACCCCTTCAGGAATGCTTTATTAAGATTACAAGGTCACGTGCATAGCAAAAAATTATTATTAAATGTTTTTATTTACATTTATTTCCAAACCATCATATTTAATTAGTGAGGCATAGTAATAAGTAGGGACTGGAAAATTTCGCGAATTCAATGATCAGTAGGCTAGAATCCATTGTACTATACATACTCAAGCCCCGACTATTTGTCCACCAGCTGTTACTCAGGGGAACAGCAACCAGTGAACGAATAGACGGGCCTTGAGTATGCATAGTACAATGGATTCTAGCCTTCAGGTAATTGAATTCGCGAAATTTTCCAGTCCCTAGTAATAAGATATTATTTTTCTTTTATTTTACCTAGAGCATCATCTTCTCATAGAAAGTACTTATTAACACATGTTCAGTTTTGAATTTTGCTAGTGTTTCTAGCTAACACTGTTAATAACATGTCCCACATTTCAACAATGGTAAAATACTGTAGCTTCCCATATTGTCCTCCTGTGATCTTTGCTACATATTAACATAATGACACAACAATTTCACAACACCACCACAACCTTAATATATCAGTGCAACGATACAAATAAGTTAACAACACTACAACATAGATTTAGAGTGTAATGATATAACATAAGCTTTATGAGTAAATTTTTCAATGTCAATATTGGTATTGTGGCATAGTCATATTATACATTATTTTTAATTATCCACGGCACTCCCCTCCTCGTTTACCCTCATAACAAAGAATCAGGTATTATATATATGCATTAAAATGACACACTGACCTATCATCTACAGTAATATACAGAGCATTATGACTCCAAAGCATGTTACCAAAGCAACATTTCCTGGTCAAATTGAATCTTAGTTAAGAACTGTGAGGTTACACCTTTATTCATAGCTAAGTGTTAGAAAATATTTGAAGGTATTGCAACAGTCTGGGATGGAAAACAGAAGTTTGTAAGGATTAAATGTGAACTGTGTAACATTCTTATTGGAATAATGCTCTGACAATACCCCCTGTATAAGAATTTCTTGAGCAAACTTTCGACACCTGTATTGTAGAACCAACATGGCGTGAGGCACATGAGGACAAGGCGTCACGAGGTGCCGACAGAGATTACGAGGGCGCGGCTGTGAGCGTGGGCCGCTAGGATCAATCAAGGGGGAGGGGCAGAAGAGGCAGGCAGTCATGTAGTCATTGGTGCAGAGGCGGAGCTCCAGAGAAGTCAACAGTGATAGGGCTTCAGGTTAGATGGTCAGTGGACATGCTTGTCAGTGATATTAAACTAGATTTTTTATGAATAGACGACGTCTTCAATCATTGCAGAACAAGTAAGTGAAATGAATTTTGTTGTGTATAGTAGACAATTACAGGTGACCAAATATGTACGCTTATTTTTTTTGTCTATTGCAGGGTTAATAGATTTTATAAATTACGGAAATGTGTAAATTCAAGCCTCTAAAGGGCCGTATGGCCAGGTTGAGGTTGCTACTGAAACAGCCACTAGGGTATCCCGTGAAATGTATGTGTGAGGCTTGTTTAATATATAAACTGAAATATATAGGAAGATTCACTGTAAACGCTTCAAGGATTCTAATAGGAGCAGGCCCAATTCTCAACATAACCTGCTACGTTGTGGAACAGTATGTCCAACCAGTTCTCGTGGGAGTTTATAATTTGGACAACACAATGGCATATTTAAGAGTTACAATCTTCAGATGTAAAACTGATGAAACTGTAATACGCAAATGAAATGTAAACACAAGGAACTGATAGTCGTGATCATACCGTACTTCTCATGGGAGATACTTGGTTTAAATTGTTTAAAATTAAGAATAGCCAGCATAGCGACCTCAAGGACATTTTAACAACAAGGGTCCACCTTGGAGAGATCAAAGGTAGTATTCGAGATGAAATGTTATTTATATTGTAGTTAATGTTGCAGCGTGATTATAATTTGAAAGACTTGAATAACTGTACATGTAAGTCATCAGTAAATTATAAAAATAAAGTACTCTATAATAGAATAACTACTTTTTAGTTCTCATGGCCTTATGGATTAAGTATTCTTCCCTAAGCATAGAAATGTATCATAAATTCTTGTTGAATTACGTGTGTAGAACTACAACCAGTTAAATTACTCTGGTTGATTTAAGTTCATAATTTAATGGTAACTTCTTACAAGGCAAAGGGTTATGTCTTTACCCAGAATATTAGTAGCTGTTTGAGTCAAGGGGCTAATGCCCTATGTTTTATGACACCAACGACATTTTAAGCACTTCTCTTAGTCCTTCTCGTCAGTCTTCCAGGATATCGTCGTACGCGATCCCACTAACCTCCAAAGTTAAGCATTGCCGCTTGTTTTGACGACTGAGGCAAAGTAGTCATTATACCAGCTTACGAATTGCTCATACCATTGAGCTAGCCTAGAGACTGCTGATAATTTTCTCCAGATGGCACCTATTGTTCCTTTTCCCACAATACTTAGGGTCCCATTGTGATAGAATCCCAATTTTATGCCATTCTTGGACACTGTGAGCCCTAACCCCTATGTTACAAGTATTGGATTTTACGTGGCAGTAATTTTACGGAGTCATACTTGGGCACCGCGAGGCCTTGTAAAATCTGGTTTTTTACTGTACATGCATTTTGCCGTACACTTGGTATATACAATTGAATCATTGCAAACACTTCTTATCCAAAGGCAACCAATCCTACTACAAAAACTAAAATGGAATCTATTAAAAATGTTACACTTGGTCTCTGAATTTGTATTATTACAGTTACTGTAAGGAAAATTTACTGCTGAAGTTACGTAACCACTCTTTGATGTCTTACACGAGATGCTATAAACAAACAAAATTTAAGTTATTAGTTTGCACCCACTGAAATCACTAAATTCTAACTTAAGTTAGTTTATGTACAACTTACTTTACGTTAATTGAAAGAAAGGGGAAAAAAAGTTTGTGTAGGTCGGGCGGCAGGTTTTTATACGTTGGGAAGCTACAGTAAAATTATATAGGAAAATTTTTTTAAAATTGTTTCTGCTGTAAAAAATGTTTTACATAACCAAAAAAACACTAGGTTTCTTCATCATTTCAATGCCTACTGACCATAATAATGTGCTATAGATCTGTGTTGTATAAGTTTTAATATGCACGGTCTCGCCGCCATATTGTTTTGATGCTTTGGTGACCATCAACCAAGAACCCATCTTCCTACAAGAGAGCAAGTGACTTACTTTCGTAACGTTGATAGTGGGGAACATGTTCTGGAACATGGAAGCCATCAACTTGAGCTGCATCCCTTCCCCGCTGAAGCTGTTGAGCACGACAAGCGGTGCTTGGCTGAAAGACTGGGCAATCACGCATGGCTTCTTCTGCGCCGAGACAATATCTCGAGCTATGGAGTAGTTATGTATCTTGAATGTGAGAGTGGGACCTCTCGGCAATCGGATGATCTTCAAATAAGGACTCTGTTCAGTCTGTGTAAAGATGCACATGTGCGATACATGCAGCAGGCCAGACACAGACACGAAATCCTTGATCCTATTGGTCTTGCGAGGCTGAAAAAAATCAACAAAAACTTGAATTTCAAAAATGCACACAAAAAAAAAAAAAAAACTAAGAAAAAACATTATCAACCATCAGCAATAAATTACAGTGGTGGTTGAGCTATGGCTAGAACACTTGCTTCACACCAAGACAATCCAGGTTCGATTCCCAGCAGAGTCAGAACTGAATTTTTTGCATGTGGGTTTATGTGGCTGCTGTTACCAATGACTGGCAGTTATCTCAGTGTATAGCCTGTCTCATGTAACTCTTCCGTATTTTGACATTTCTCTTCCGAGAAACGTGTCCGACAGCTCCATTGTTTAGAGCTTTAAGCCTACCTGACTTCCTGGAAAAGCACTGTCTCAGCACGCCTGTGTACAGATACACTTCTTAGAAATGAAGTGTCCAAATATGGAATACTTACACGAGAGTTACACAGCAATTTCAATTCTGTCGCTTCTCTATTGAAAGTCGTCATTTGATGTTAACCTTCGCTGTTCAGCACAAGCCTGTAGAGCAAAGTTCTGAAGTCTGTCAAATCAGATATGTAATGTCCTGTCATTGGGTGTCCTCCCCATACACCATTTATTTTTTTACTACATTACAACATTTTAACACAGCAAGAAAAATGTATTGTATACACGGGTGGTCAAGACAGTTTAGCATCAGTAGAGACAGAAGGAATTCTGCTGATGGAAAGAGGCACAAAGGTATTGCAAAAATATTATATTATTACTAAAATTATATTTCTCTGAGAATTGAACTTTGAAGTAAAAAGGCTGCCATCTTTGATGAACCTTATGAGCTAGCTGGGATCATGCTACACATCAGGGTAAATTTATGCTAAAATGAGGAAACTTAATACTTGTTTACCAATGAGTGTACACACTTAGGCCCTTGATTATGTGACTGAGAAAAGGGAATATTTATAGAGGGCACCCATGGACCATTACAAATAATAAGACCTGTAGAAGACTTTAAAGATGGAAGGTAAAAGCATATCAAGGGGTAACACCGAGGATTAGATGCTCAACTTTAAAAATGGTTGAAAAAATATTCAGTGAATATATCAATTGTTTTTCAAGAGCATTATTACATACGATTCAGCACGTTTGCATGCTGAAGTTGGTGGCACTGGCTGTTTCTAACCTAGAACTTTTTTTTTTATTCTTCCCATGCTATTTCCGAGAATAACTGCCAAGTATTTTATAATTACTAGTGAAGCAAGCAAGTAAGTTCACTTTTAAACTTTGTACTGCGCAAAATGTATTTGATTTGTATTTCAGCTGATTTGACACCACCAAAAAGGTTGCTTAACAACATGGATACTATATTTCTGAAAAATCATGTGCACTTAATCTATTATGTTCATAAAAAGTAATGTTTTACACTAAAATAACTGGTTTTTACTTCAAGGTTTTTATTTATTTAAAGGAAGGGCTGTATTCCACCTCCAAATAAAGCCCTGATAAAACTTAATTCCCTGGATAGCGACTAAGAGCATATTACCACTCCCGAATAGTGCTATTCGGGTGCCTATCCTCTGAATAAACTATTTGGTTCTCAGACGAGCCAATAGCCTCTTACTCGGTGAATAGGTATAAAATGGCGGGAAGCATTTTTCTAATGCAGTTGCATGTTGAGGTTAGGATTCATGTTAAATCGAAGGTCACCAATATTTATTGAAAATAATGCAATGCTGAGGTAGCATATGACCTGTATTTTACACTTTTTATTGAACTCCGTAGATAAATAACCATATAAGTATTTCATTATAAGTCGACTATATAATGACCACCTTTCGTCTGTGGTGACCACAAACATCTATCGTATTTGCAATTTAATTAATTGGCATTGGCAATCCAGAAAGGTTTATTTGAAATGAACCGCTTCAAGCAAATTGCTGACAAAATTTTTAATTTACATATATTTAAATGTTCTTTAAAAAATATCTTAAAATAGGAACAATGAAAACTACTTTCCAATATTTAAAACATTATTTAAGTAGTAACGTAAAGTAAGTTTTTGTAACTTTTAAGGTTTACTACATAATGTTATGCACCTGATATGGATGCAGAGTTTGCGACATTTGAAATAAAAAATTTATTGGTAACATGGTAGAACATAACTTATATACCGTAAATTTAAACGGTACCTATACAACATTTATTTGAACTTTTTAAACTTTAAAACTTTTAGTTTTTACATATTATTTATATATCATTAACAATATTTTACTCCATATTTACATGCTATTTAATTTAATAGTTAGTGCTATCTATTGGTGTATTTTGAATTACACTTAAAAAATATGTCGTATAGTTAACATGTTTTATCGGATATTACAATAATAAATTATCGTAGTGGTTCGTATTACAACAGTATGAGTTAATATTCACTTATTTCTCAATTTAACTTGTAAATCAGCATAACTACGTAACATAGTCAAAATCCACAAATTTTCTCTCTAGATAATTTTGCGTCTGCGTAATTTCACCAACCTCTCAAAGCTAATTTTTTTCTAAACAGCATGCACTCAACTAGAATTTACGTACCAACCTACGAAAAAACTAACCAAGCACTACTGAACAAATGTCGAACAACTATCCGGTTGCTATTCAGAGGTTTTAATACACTAGGGTTTGATTATTCCCAGAATAGCATTTTCAGTTGATTGTTATTCAGCACTTTTATTAGGAGGCGGTAATACAGGCCCTATAAATTTTAATTTTTCATAAGGTTTCTTACATAAAGTGCTAATTTTTTTCCCCCCATACGTGTTTTTAATACATTACAATGGTTCTCTAACAGTTATATTACTCAATACAGACATTCTTGGAATTTTTTACTGAAAGTTCTGCTGACTTTACATCTACTGTTGAATCTGGGGATGCAGACTAGGTATCGAATTGAGTAATTTTTGATTTTCGGTACTCAGATTGCAGGTCATTTGCCCTACCTATTTTATGGTCAATATCAAAAATAACACTACAGCCAGCAATTTTACTTGTACACATTTTTAGACATAAAATGCAAGTTAGAAAATTTGTCCATTATGCCGATTTACTGGTAGTCTATTAACATTTATTCTACAGTTCAGATTTTTAAAATAAGAAATTTCCTTTACATATTGAATTCTGGCTGTTCTCCCTTATGTGTGATACAATATTATTGCAAAGTATTTATGTTAACAAAACAAAAATTGGTGTACAGAAAAAAAACTACGAACCCAGGTAAAAAGATGGTAACACCCTAATCATGTAAATAATATACGTTTGCTATCATGACAACTAAGTCACTTACAGAGGCTCTAATAACTTACTTTTAACAGTTTATAACAATATTGTGAACACTACAGTTCATACGTCAAAACAAATTAAGGGCCACACCACTCAGTCCAATAAATAAAGCTCAACAAACGTAAGTGATGTCTTCTTGGGACTCAAATAACTATTTAAGGACCTGCAGTGATCTCAAAAGCTTGTTTTCATGTGGGCAATAAATGGCTGTTTACAATCCTTTCTTGGCATGAAAATACTGGTGTACAAATTTTTAAAAGTATGTGTGGAATACACCTGTATAGTCTATCTCACAAAATAATTCCATTTTTTGACAGTTTTGAAGGCTATCGTGTGTACCAATTTCTGCAGGAAATAACTTTTAATTTTGATAAATTGCACAGTTTTAGACTCATCTATGTGTGTTTGTGCAAAAGTTACTTGTGGCAGAGGAAAACACTGCTTATTTCATGGAAACAACTAAAAAAATAAATGTAAACACAAAGGTCAAAAAGTGGAATTCTTATATGAGACAGACTATACCTTTAACATTATACCACAGAATGATAGGGACGTCACTTAGTCTCACAGAACTGAACTATTTACAAGAAAAATTCATGCCAGTTTAGCAGAAAATTGTGCCTAGAGATAAGGATTAGGCGTGATGAATGTACTGTGTCGTTGTGTCGTTTTTACATCTTCTGCACTTCTAGGCCTCAGAAAATGCATCCACCCACATAGCCACCTTAATTAATAAATACATTATTCCTGTACGGCATGCATCAGTCCAGAAAAACAAAGTCAACGTGAACAACCTCACAATGTTATACCCTTTATGTAAGAGATTCAAACCTTCAATGAAGATGCAGTAAATGGTTCCATGACTTTCCTGAAGTCTATGGTCAGAAGGCGGACATACTTGCCTACTGAACCTCTGTGTATTACAAATGAATGTGGAGCGTTTGTGAGTTCTTCTGGTTCATTTGCAGTCATCTGTTTGTTCCTTTTGGCACAACGACCCTGTCAAAAGCAAACAATGTTAAAGTGTTTTTAACTATATACATGCACCAAGTACCTTACATGTATGGTACAATTAAAAATAAATATTAATTCATTTAAGAGAGACTTGAAACTTATTTATCATTCATTAAGATGGGGTCTCATCCACTGTATTGAATTTTCCATTTTTTAATCATAACAATATTTTCATTGAAATTACTATAATAAAAAAATTTAAATTTTATCACAGAGCTTTTAAATAATACAAATGCCTTCGGAATTAGTAGGTATTTATAGATAAATATTACCTGACGACTGAAAAAAGGAAAATATATTCAGTGACGTGCCAACTCCTTTTGGTACCCGGGGCAGACTCCAGGTGTGTGTCAACCACCATGACCCCTTTTCCAAAGTTTGCATCATGACCCCATCTCCAAAAACTCACTGCTTTATTATTCAAAATTTTAAAATTTATGATTACACTTATATTCAAGAAACACTCACAGACAGTGTGAATAACTAAATTATTCCACCGTTTACTTATGATTGGAGACCTGAAAACTTTGCAAGTTCATTGACCTGAAGGCCAGCCTTAGAGAATTACTGTACTCTCAAGCAGACAGTAGCTGCTCAATGACCCACATGATTGAGCGTGCAATCAGTGACTTCTTTATTATTAGAACAACAGTATTTACGGAGTGTCAAATACGTCGACAACCAATTGCGGAAGTCACACAAACATACATTTGTTTCCATTTTAGCTTGTGCCTAAATTAAACGCAAATGTTTCAGGTTCCTACTTATTATTACTTGTCTGTGCTACATATAAAATGAAAGTTCAAAACTATTTCAGCTATTATTTATTACAAAATTTACAAAATGAAACAAATTACTGAATTTAGTATGTAAGGATTTTATTTTCAAAACTTCATTATTACATCATCAAAATGAATTTATTTGGCTACTTAGTGTTCAATCAACACTAGAATAAGGCTTCTCTTAATCAGTGTGGAATCACATTCACTTATTATAAGTTTCAGTTTAAAAAAAATTCTTTCGCAAGAAGCCACAGATACGAGGTCAGTAAAATCTGAATGCTGCTAAGATGTTTGGTGTATTGGCAATAAACTGAAAAAAATAAATCAGTTTTTATATTATTCTTCTGTAACTCCAGCTACTTGTAGTCAATCAGTTTCAGAAACAATTTTTTTAATTGATGCTGAGAATTCGTCCAATGTTTCGGAAAAGTTTAAATTAAGTAAATAAGTTAGCATAGTTCTATAATTTTTTAATTTCATGCATCAGTCAAATTGTCTGTTTGAATAATTTGATAAAACATTTTCTTAAGTTAATGTATGTCTAATTCCATCCATTCAAACATGGTTATTTTAAGGTCTTCTCACAGAGTTAAGCCAACATTGATAACTTATATTCTGTAACACTTATAGTCTGTCTCATGAAAGAATTCCATTTTTTGACAGTTTTGAAGGCTATCATGTGTCGCAATTTCTGCAGGAAATTACTTTTAATTTTGATAAATTGCATAGTCTGAGACCCAGTTAAGTGTGTTTGTGCAAAAGTCACTTGTGGAAGAGGAAAACACTGCTTATTTCATGGAAAAAAACTCAAAACACAACTGTAAAAAGTGGTATTCTTTTATGAGACAGACTATATCAGTTGCTCGTATAAGTGCATTTTCCAATGTCATTTCAATTTGCTCTAAAGAGAACTGTAATAATTTGTGTTTGGCCTACACACTGATCCAAGCCAATCCCAGCTATCAGTAGGTATTTTGCATATGATTAACCTCGTCTAACACTTCGTTTTTAATGCAAAGGTAACTTAGCGGACTGAAATCAAACATGATAGGTAGCAAGACGTAAGTTGAACCTACTTGTTACTATTTTATCCTGGTCATAAAATTGTTTCGAGAGTCCCTAAAATTTATCTACATTAGCCATCATTGTCAAAGGAAACTACAGATGAATAGTCTTCCTCAACAAAATGTGCTGGCTTCAATTCTGCTGAATATATATCTCTTACTCTTGGCTGATTGTTCGAGCAAGTTATATGTTCAAGAGAATTGGAGCCAGCACACTTCCTTGAGGAAGACTGTTCATCTGTAGTTTCAATCAACTATGCTCTCCTTAGAAATTAAATAAGAACCTGCGATTTTGAAGGAGAACGGCAATGCACCTGGTTAGGCTTAAGTCCTTGACGAGGTTGTACAGCTTAACTAGTAATAGCTGATGGTTGACAGTGTCATATGGTGCTGACAAGTCAACAGGTGCCACTCCTGTCATCTTGCAAGCTTCAAATCAATTCAGTAATTGTCCAGTACAGCTTTTACCAGAGCAAAATCCAGCTTGCTGAGGTATGAGCAACTGGTCAATTATTGGTAGAAGACAGTTGAACACCAATATTTCTAAAAATGTATAGATATGAATGACATAGGAGTACAATTGTGCTGTACCAGGGCCTAAAAGTAAAGGGCGCTGCAACATAACTTCCTATTTTGAAATGTGTGACATTCAGGCTGTAGAAGTCTTAGCGGGGTGGGAATGGTCTCATTCGTGAAACGTGGGTGTAAAGTTTTGTTCCCCACTGCTGTCAATCGCCATCATGCGTTGGAACAGTGAGGAGTGTATTTGTGAACATGTTGGAGAAAATTTTTTCCCCGGGGCTTTATGAACTGGACTTAGGGAACAGTTGGTTCCAACAAGACGGAGCAACGGCCCACACTTCAGAGGCATCGATGGCTGTTTCGAGGAAACACTTCCCAGAGCGCCTCATCTCAATACGTGGTGAATGGAAGTGGCCAGCCACTCCCACGATTTGGCCCCTTGTGATTTTTTTTTTGTGATTTGATATCCCGTGCTTATGTCAACCGTAAATTCCTGAAGGCCAACATCAGGGCAGAAATTGCCAACTTATCCACTGCTATGCTGGTAAGTGTCACAAGAAGCACTAGAAATCTGCTTACTCAGTGAATGGACAATGGGGGCGTTACCTACCTGATTTGATTTTCAAAACTGTGTAAAACACAACTTTAGACATGCACCTACATTATAAAAGTCTAAATAGAAATTTTTTGAGTCACTTTATTGCCGTGTTAAGAAAGGAAGTTAGGTTGCAGCATCCTGTATGAGTCAGAAAATAGAATTTTTAGTCATTGGTATTCTTTGCAAATGTACTGTATGGTTGTTGCTTTGCCTTAATATTAGACATGAATCCTAGCTCCTTCATGTTTTTCCATCCTTGATGCTTAGTACACATACTTAAACCATATACTACAGAGTTTGGGAATAAGAGTAAAAGTCAAATTATACTGTTGAGACCAATTTGCTGAAGGGGAGTTCCTACAAGTCAAGGTATACTGAGTTATACTGTTGAGACTAAGTGTAGTGATGATAAAAAAGTCGCCTCGTATTCGGGAATACCAGGGTTCGCTCCCAGGCTCTGGCCATCCTGATATCTGTTTTCCGAAAGCACTACAGGCAAATGCTTGGGTGGTAAAAAAAAAAAAAAAAAAAAAAAAAAAACTGGCCGACTCCTACCTTCTTTCCCCTGTGTATCCCTACCAAGGCATTGAGCTGTTCGAGGGCACATATGACCAAATAAATAAGTAAAATAAACATCCTGGGAGTTAACAATGAGGTTGTGATGATTGTAATTCTTAAAATTACTGAGTTTAATTTCCTTGTATGGCTACTTTTTCTTACTTTCTTTAATGGTATATGAGTAGAAATTAAGATATAAGATTGTCATGTTCACTTGAAACTAGTAGGAGTTAAAACGTAAACAGATGCACAGAGGTAAGGGAAACAAAATTGACCATGATTTTTTTTTCTAAGATAATACTAACAAGTTTCTATACACCTACTACCAATACTAGGTACACGAAATGTAGTCCAGTGGTAAATTTAAATAAAATATGAAAATGAATGAAACGAGAGATTAGGCCCAAGCAAGTGACACAGTTCAATAAAAATAAGTTTTTAAAAATTTAACTTACATTATTTTTAGTACTATATACTGTACATATATTTTTATGGTATGGTGCTGATAAATATTTACATAGATATTTTCCTTCTTCTTCTTCCAAGCTGGAAAGATACCAGCAACAGCAACTTACAAGACTGGCAATAATAATTTGATTGATTCAATCAGAGTTGCTATAGCTAAAGTTCTTGCAACTTAAGTTTTTTTGGGCCAAAAAAGTGTTCTTTAATGTGCATGAAACACAAGACACCAGTTTGCTAAATTTGTATGCACACCTACCACACAATTTTACAATAAACAGTTAGCTTAATTACAGTACATTCAACCAGTAATTTTATAAAATAGGCTAATAATTTTTTAATTTCAATTTTTTTTAAATGTCAGTATTATGTTTGGGTCTACCGAAACAAGTCAAGAGCCTAACAGTAAGTCTTGTACCACACAGTACAACACATTAATTTTTTTCTGATAAAACACTTGAACACCTTAATTTCCTGCAAAAAGTATTATTATTTGAAAGAGTTGATAAAATCTTGTAATACTCAAAACCATAAAAAAATAATAATAGCAATGTTTCAGTTTCAGAAGGCTCTCCTGAAAAATGTAGCATTTTGACATATATTCCCAGGCCCTAGTATGGAATTATTGGTCTAATAGTGTTGAGGGTCATTCCTCTACTGCTGTTCACTTTGCAATTTGGGCATTTTGGATTTATGGATGGCTTTCCCGTCCAGCATTAGTTGATGTTCTACAGATTTGGCTGGCAGTAATATTATGTTGTAGCCTATAATGTTCTATGTTATGTCCCTGCTTAGCTGCCATTCTTTACGGCTGTATCTTCTCAGATCCAAGACTTTAACAAAATAAAATATATGCAAAGGAGAGAAGAAATTGCAGATCATAAGGTCCAACAAAATGAGATTTGTTCCATTCAGCCTCTCTGTTTAACCTTTCGTCTCTTTCACGTTCCATTCACCGGTAACAAGATGGCACTGGGCGTTCCATTCGTCAGGTCAAAATGCCCTGAGGTCACTTAAGTCATGCCTCCGATGCTCTTGCTCTTGAACAGAAGTTGCGAGGGCAAGTTGTCTGCTAGTGACGTTAGCAAACCCTTACTGTTTCCTTCATTGGTTATTTTCATAAAATAACAGAAATGTGATAAACAGCAATATAAGTAGATAGTGACTGACAGTAAACACTTCTATTTAACTATAACTGTTCAGTTCTGTTAATTTTGAATAATATAAAATAAGAAACTTCAGATTAGATGGTAGCAATTCCTAAACTTTTACCAGTAACCTGCACTTGCATTAAATTAAGATGCTAAAATTCTTTATTTCTTATTTACATATGCAGTTATAACTTTCATATTTTCTGAAAGAGAGCTCTTAGGCATTCCTTTCGCAAAGTGCTATTTTGTGCTCTTTTGAGCTGAATCATTTTGACCTCGTGCCCATGCGAATCCCATGAAGCAAAAAGAGAGGCAGATTGGGACAAAACTATTACAGGACATTGCTACAGTCAAAATAACTATAACCATACCAATAATAGTAAGAGTTGAGATCATTTGTACTACAGTCGTGCATAACAACAACTGTACAGTCGCATAGTAAGTTGGCGAACTTCCAACTTTCTTATGTGAGAATCTATGCACAGCCAATCACAAATCTCTTCCATTAGTTTCCACGAGTCATTTCCATCCATTGATATGTGTATTATGAGAAAATACGTAGAAGTAGAGATTATTTCGAGCAAATTAACTGAAACAAAAATACTGTACAAGGGAGAAAGTTATTTACATAATACAAAAACCAACATAAATAACATAAATTAAAAAAAAAAAATCTTTGAACAGTGAGACCTGATTAGACAAGAAGTGTAAACATTCTGCTTTTTTACGTTAATTGTAGCTAGACTAGTTTTAATGGCTGTGGCAATGGTAATGGATATGATTATGTTTACTGTAATATGGATTGTAGCACGGCCATTGTGTTTCGTCTCTGTAAATGTTAAACTACTCATTGTGTACCTGCCAAACTACTGATTTTAGACATATAGTTTACTGATGAAAAATGTTTCTAGTGACGTTCTAAGTAATCCTACATAAAATTTTTTTTGTTAGGTTAGGTTTTTTCAGGTTAGTTTAGGTTAGGTTACCTAACTTAACCTAACCTAAATAAACCTAACTTAAACTAACAGAAGTATATTGGGTCCTTTACTTTTATATTTATGTTAATGATTTACCGGCTCAATTAACTAACTCTAACATGGTATCATTTGCTGATGATACTAATTTGATTATAACTGCAGAGTCTATTTTGGAACTAAAAAATAGAACTAAATGGCAGCTGATAAATTTAAATAAATAGTTAAATTCAAATCATCTGAAATGTAATATAAATAAAACTCAATTTATTCACTTTGAAAATAATAAATGTAGTGTATCTATTCTAACCCAAATTCAAAATCAGACAGAATCTACGAAATTTTTGGGACTAGTGATTGATAGGTATCTCAAATGGAAATACCATTTTAAACTAATTTCTAATAAATCAAGTAAGGCAAGCTATGCATTCACAATACTCTTGAATGTTTTAGATAAAAATTCTTTATGTGCTGCATATTTTGCACTTTTTCATTCTGTCATGATTTATGGCATTGAGGTATGGGGCAATGGTAGTCATAGTAATAAAATATTTAAACTTCAAAAGAAGGCTATAAGCATAATGAGAAACGTAAAACCAAATCTACATGTAAACCTTTATTCAATAAACTAAACATACTCCCATTTTATTCCAAATATATCATCCGTCCACTACTTTTTAAGAAAAATAACATGGAAAATATTTTAGAAATGAATTATCCCAACCTATATGAAACTAGGTATTATCATAAACTTAAACCTAAATCCCATAATACAACTTTATTTTCCAAAGGAATACAACACAGAGGACTAACTTTTATAATGAGTTACCAAAAAATATATCATTAATTTAGAATATTTTAAAACTTAAAAAGGAACTAAAGAAATATATAGAAAATAAGAATATTTATCTAGCCAGTGAAATGCAAGATATTTAATATATAACAAACACTAACCAACTTGTATGAAAGAATTTTTTATAATATAGGACTATGGTGTAATTGATTGATACTGTATAAATGTAGTCACTGTAGTATCACAAAATTGTAAATTGTAAGATTTAAGAAAATTAGTTTTGATAAAGGTGACTTTGGAATAATTGATTGGTTTGGTGTAAATGTGGTTGTTTATTTATTCTGTAAGTTAAAATATCAAAATTGATCATTTATATGTGTTTTGTTATGCCTTTGTCAATAACTTCATAACAAACTGTAATTATTTGTATTGTAAATAATTATGACAAAGCCTATGTTCGTTAAGCATTATGCTTACTTTGGAATCTACTGGCTGATAATAAATAAATATCTACTTTAACCTAATTTAACCTTGTGCCCGCTTCTTAAGCAGACACTGTATACACAGGCTGCCAATCTTAGTCAAGTTGTATCAGAGTAAGGCACACAGCTGCCTTTACTCCCCCCCCCCCCCATGAGTTAACACTCAACATCACTAATTCACAACAGCTACTACCCGACCACGGCAACTAGTCCCGCGGGAAACACGCGAACTACCGCTGCGTCGTCCTTGAACTCCATGCGCAAACGGTGTGGCGCGCCACAGCAGCGTCCATAATACTGTGGCACAGTGTGTTGTGTTCTGGTTCCATGCGTGCGGCGTGGTGCCACGTGAGAACAGTGCGGTAGGATTGTGAGTACGATG
>PNEQ01057032.1:0-33740 GCA_003012365.1 Medauroidea extradentata
CCGGTTGCCTCTCTTCCAGGGGCTGTAACACTTTCACTGTGCTGACCTCCCTCTTAGCAGCACTGCACTGCCGGTTGCCCCTCTTCCAGGGCAGTAACATTATCCCTGTGCTGTCCTCCCTCCTAGCAGCGGAAAGCAGACGAAAGTCAACATTCGGCGAGAAGAAATGTAAACAATATATATATATATATATATATATATATATATATATATATATATATATATATAATCGGAACTGAATGCACTGTATACGAAACATCAAAGAAGAAAGCACGAAACGTGTATTTTGTTTATAAAGATAAATAAAATAATGTAACGTTAAGTCACATTTAGCGAAATATTTGGCATGCTTCTGTTTGTACTCGCACCGTCTTAAAACAATGAACATCATTACAGGCGTTCATCAAGATCCTAGTGATCGCCAAAACCTGTTCACATGACTGCAAAACCTACACTAATCCAGACTGTGAGTTTTCGAAAAACCCTTATGTTTGTTGTGGAGCGTGAAGGCCCGACTTCAACACCCGACCATCTCCATCCACAACGATGTAGTTCATCTGGTGTAAACACAAGGCATTGCTCGATCAACTCATTAGAGTGGTTAAACCATTGTAAAACCTTGTGTGAGTGCAGTCTACCTCCATCCAATATCTCTAAATATTAAACTAGATCCCTTCACCGGATCTACGCAGGTCTACTCTGATCGGTAGCAGAGCAGACAGTCACCAGGAGACAAAAATCAGGAAAGCGCGTATAAAATATAAACAAACACAGGCTTCTGTGTGTACGTACAGAAGGAAATAAGTTTTTGGTGATTAAGTCTGGCATATTTATATACTATACATTACTAGTTCGCAGATTTAATGCCATATACTTGTATTTTACTAGTGACTTGGGTATCACTAATCATCTATATGCAAGAATTGAAGTATATAAAATTGACATGACACACTCTTCCTACTTAAATTAATATCATTATTAACTAATTTGTAGGGAAAATATGACACAAAATATTGGCAAAAAACTGTTGATCTGATTGCTACCAAACTTCACAAGATCATCCGCTGGGCAAATCTGAAGATTGCTGACACATTCATCAAAATCGCTCCAGCTGTTTTTAAGTCCATAAGGAACACCCACAAATATATATATATATATATATATACAGACTAGTACAATAAGGTGTTCTGCACTGTCCGATCTTGGTCTACGGCGACTGACATATACCGTTTCTGAAAGTTTAAGTCACCAACATACAACTCTTGGAATTTTCGTACGTTCGGAAACAAATCTTTAAAAATCCAACGACTGTGAAAATAAATGACCGCTATCAACACTACCGGGTATATTATACCCACTAGGTTTTTGTAAGTGTAGAAGGAGTAACGATAGCAGAGCGGTTAGCGTGTACACCTGTGAAGACAGCGTGCCCCGCCCCACCAGCGGTAATCCAATCAACGGCTGTGTTTGTCCACGTATTGATGGGGGGTGGGGGGGGGTGATTGTCCCCTGTGCCTCAGCTTCCCTTGTACAACCTTCCTCGTGTGTGGACACAGACAGCGTGCCGTTATCGCTGCTGATTGAAGCGAGTAAACTAGGTTGTTGCCCTGCCACTGCTTGAGACGGGAAGTCACCCCCTCCCCTTCGCCCATTCTAAAGGTCCGGCTTCCTGTTTCCTCTGCGAGAAAAACAAGAATTACACCCTCCTTTGAAGTACACCGGGGTCGACCCTTGACCGGGGGAAGGGAGGGCGAGCGAGTGTGTTCGGAAACGAAACTTGGTCGTTACGTCACACGGTAGTGACTCGTGCAGGTCGTACAAAGATACAAGTTCTCCTGAGATATCGTATCTGATGTCAGTCAGTTGTTTCACTTACATGTTAACAGAAGTTCTCGACTGGCGGATGTACGGTGTTGCAACGTAACACGCGTATTCTTTTTTGCGCTAAACCACATAACTTATTCATTTTACGTTAATCCACGAAAGAAGACATATTTTAAAGTATGTCTTTTTTTTATCCAAGCACGCTAGTTAGAAACACGATTTTTGGGGCTTCAAAATTGCTAAAAACGAGTTTTTAGACTGACAGTACCACCTGAATTCGTAAAACGCAAAGCGAGAGGCATGCGATGGCCTTTAATTAGTACCATACAAAAACAAAAATTTAGGGTCACCGCTTGAAGTCCCACAGAAAAAATAACTGCGAGGAAAACCTTGCACGCCAGTTTGACGCGCAGTGTATAGGGGCGATTTACTACTAGTTAAGCGTGCTATTATGGCTCTTATCGCTACGATGTTCCTACTAGTCAAACGTGCGAATTTCAAACGGTGAAGACTTTTCTCTTAAGAGTGCAAAGTAGATAAATAAACGCTGAAAACATAAATTGATTCCTACGCTTTTTTTGAAACCAATATGGATGAAATACTCGTTGACAATCCTATACAATGGTATTTGCCAACTTTATGAGTAAATACTTATCCAGAATCACTAATTCGTTACGCGTGATCTCTTGCACCGCAGTTAAATGCACGAGGTTCCGGCGTCAGAGATTGTGCCTCAGAATTTCGCAACACTGGAAACCATTTTGTTTATAACGTTGGCTAGAACTACTTTCTAGGATTGCTATTGTTTAATGTTCGCAAATTGGATTGAAGAAACGTACAGCAATAAATGAATGCTTTACCGTTGAATTATGTACAACGCCCTCTTAAGGGCGTCGCATGCATTCACGTAAGAGATCATAAGCGACGGAGCTATAAGGGCGATATTGAAGCGCGCATCAAATGCCACATCGCCTCATCGAGCCAAGCGCTGAACTAGCTTCCAAGATATCTGCCGATTCATTTTTGCTATGGGACAGCGGTGAACTTTAGTATTATTGTTGTGAAGCTTGTAGCAAATATCAGTGCGCGATTTTGAGTTTCACATACATCCGGTTCGTAGATTTAAACACAGCACTGAGTTGTCCCGCATGAGAAAATCCGGGAACCAACCCCACTGGGAATCGAACCAGAATCGTCTTGGTGGGAGGCGAGCGGTCTAACCACCGTGCCAAACACGGCCGTGGGCATGAAAGACACGAAACAAGTTGATGCAATATTTTTTTCCCACAAAAAATCAGTGGTACCACCCATGACAATGGACGTGAAGGAAAGTGGTTGGCAGCAATGTACGTAACGAGTGTAGTCAATGCAGCCGGTACCTTCTCAGTGATTGATCTGATTGGTGGAAGTTACTAAACATACGTTATTGATTGCTTCATACTTGAAAGACTGTGTGCCCGGGACCAAATTTGTTCGAATCGTACATGATGTGTAGTACCTTAACAATTTTTATGAAAGTTTTGTGTTATTGAGTCTGCTTCCATGTTTGTTCATTTCCACTCTCACTAGATTGGTCTAGCTTTAAAACGAGGGGGGGGGGGGGGGTTGTCAGACAATTTTATTGTATTTTCAGATTTTGAGCCATAACATTTACTAAAATTGTATTATCAGAATTTTCCTCTTCGACAAGGCATAGGATATATTCTTGGTAATCTGCTTGACTTAAATAATAATGGAATCTTCCATTAGTTCGTCATGCAGAATCAATACAAGGAAACTCTTGAAAGTTAATCTATAATTCTCTTGCAATGATTGTGCATGACAAATTAGTAAAAAATTCAAATATAGCAGTTTACCAAGAATATACCCAATGCTTTGTCGAAGAGGAAATTTTGATAATACAATTTGAATAAATGCTATGGCTCAAAAACTGAAATTGCAGTAAATTTGTCTAATACTCCCATTATTACAACACCCTAAATATTTCCGTTGTCGGTTTGAGTCGTACCTAGAAATCACTACAACCAATCACAGCCAAGTACTGTTGGTAACATATGAGAGTTTTAGTCACCCCACTTTTGAGCGACACGCATAGCTTCAAAATAGTTGTTGAAAACGTATGTGTAGAATTTTCAGTATTATGTACGTTTCGTCGTATATGCTCAGGTGAATTTGTGTCTCATGCTGTTTTACTAGTTGTTAAAAGCATGCTTATTTAAATTAGTAATTTATAACAAAACTTCAAATATCTACTTTTCGAAAAATAAAGTAATTAAATTTTGTTCTATGAAAGTATCATAAATAACCTAAAATACCTTACCGTTGCATATAACTTGTGTCTCTTTGGACTTCTAGATTTATTATTATTGAATGAAAGGTTACGAAGTCGTATCAAGATGGCGTTCTATAGTTTCATAATAATAAAAGTGTAAAAGACACAGTCTAGCTGCATACAATGGACGACTTGTAGTACACGCCTCCTGACGTCACCGCAGGGGAAAAGTACTGTGGGAAACAAAGCTTGTTTACAAACATGCTGATTTCTTAGTTGGTAATTGCAGAAAGCAAAAATGTTGCGCATTCATAGATTTGCACGCAAGGGTAAAACATAGTAGTTTCTACTTCATGGTTAAGATACGCAAATACATAAGATTAGTGTTCACCTGAAAAAAAAGACAAATTCCAAACAAATAATCAATTTTCTTGACGTACATCTCATCTGGGACATTTGACATCAAACAAACAGCTAAATGAAGGTTATGTTCGGCTGCGGTATCCATGGAGATAGAAATTGTTTTCCACATCTGACTGAGGGCCGTATCTATAAACGGCTTTCGAATGACAACCAACTGCTATCCCCATAGAGAAAGCATTGGTGAGCAGTTGGTTGTCATTCGAAAGAGGTCTATAGTTTCGGTCTTCAAGCTCGGCCTATTTTCAAGTCGTCCATTCTGCAAAACTCAGACTGAAACTCGAACCAATTGTCATTAAATTTGAAGGAAATACATTGTTATTTGCATTATTTCAGTACAGTTAGAGATGATGGTATATCGCGGGAAACATTGACAGTTTGCCAGGATTTCAACACGCGTTCAGCTTATTAGATTATTACTGGCTTTCGCCTGTACGTAAAGCTGTTACGCTATTTGATTGAGTCAATAATAATAATAATAATAATCCCGCTCTTGTTATATTTTATACATGTTGTTGGTCTACAGACAACTACGATGTGTGAGACGTATGTTACCCAGTCATACACGTCACAAGGAACTACAGTGTTTTCAAGGGTATGTTGGCACAAAACTGTTTCGCAATATATACCATCATTAGAGAGGATGATTTATCACAGGATAACTTGACTGTTTTCTGGGTTTCAACGCACGTTCAGTTTACCAGAATATTACTGGCTTTCTCTTTAATGTGGAGCTGTTGCCCTATTTGGTTGAGCCAATAAGAATACCGCTGTTGTTATATTTGATGCCTATTATTAGTTTGCAGACAGCTGCGTTGTGTCAGACGTATATCACCTAGTCATACATGTCACAAGGAACTACAGTGTTTTCAAGGGTATGCTGGCACGAAACATTTTCGCGATGTATCATCCATCCTTAGAGATAGTGAAATTTCGCGAATTCAATGACCTGCATGTTAGAATCAAATATCCTATGCATACTCAAGCCCTGTCTATTCTTTCATTGTCTGCTGTTCGACTGAGTAGCAGCTAGTGTACAAATGGTCTGGACTTGAGTATGCATAGGATATTTCATTCTAACACGCAGTTCATTGAATTTGCGAAATTGCACCATCTCTAAATCTTCTCTTAACCATCATCCCTACACATAGTCAATCACTAGAGACTGGAAAAATTGGCGGGTTCAATGTCTTATAGGCTAGCCTCCAACAACATATGAGAACTCAAGTGCACAGCAGGAGTTCATTAGCTGCTTGCTTTCACAGTGAAATGGGCATGCGTTTAGTTAAAATGTTGTCATTGGCTCAGCGACTTTCAGAAGGTATCAAATTAGTTACGGCCCAATTGCGAAACTAACACGAGTGTACAGTTGCTGGTATTCTAGCTTGTGCAAAAAAAACGCGAATCATTCAGGTCTCTATCAATCACTAGAGGCAAGATTATTTCACGTATTGATTCCAGGTTAGGTTGAATGCCAATAATGTATACTTCACTACTCTTTTGATTAGACGGCACCTGTTTCAACACATCTTTGATGACTGCAAGCCAGTGATAAATTAGGAAACAACTCGTGGTGGTAACACGTGTTACGGTTACAAGCCAATACATATTTGACTTTGGCCAGTGTGTGTATAGGTCTGAGAAGTCTAGGCTGTTGCCAGATTATTACAAGGAATACTCGTGCCTCTATTAATCGCACAATATGTCGATAATGGTAGCGTGGTAGTTAATCAGTTCCTACTTAATTCCTACCAAGTCCTACTACCATACAGGTAATATATAGTAGAGGGAACATGACGTCACAAAAGTGTGTCCAACGTGGTCTCGAGAGTTTGGTGTCGTTTATTTATGTTTTCTCGGCGTAAAAATGCAGTCGTGTTGTTTGAAACTCATGGTGTACCTCCCAGAATATATATTTAGTCATTTGGTGTCACCAAGATCTCCGTTCAAAACCTTATAGTAAGTATGTAGGTAATATTTACTTTTTACTAAAAACAGCTGGGTTAAGAAAAACCGTAACGTGGCAAACATTGTTTACATTTGTCGTTCATAAATTTCTACGCAATTATACTATGCGATAATATGGTAGTATGCTCTCCTTAGTTCATAAACTCATAAGGGACCAAAATAACCTAACATAGTTGTGATTACTAAGTAATTATTATTTTGGCTTTCAATGCTATTTCAAATTTCCCGCGCATATTTCACTAAAGGCACGTGACACATGTTGAACACACAATTTCGTAAGCAGCTGTATATAGGATACTCCCTCTACACTATATTTACTCTAATCCTACTACACACCGCTTATGAGTCTACACAGCTTTCCGCCGACCTATTCTTCTTTGTTCTATGCCGCCGACCTTACTCACCTCTGCACTCTTGCGAGCTAGGCTTAGAGCATGGATAACTAGAGATAGCTTGGTGCCTTTGTTGTGAAACATACATCTAGCGATAGGCAAAATATACGAAAACCGCTACAAAATAATTAATGCTGCGATATCCCTTTGTAAAGGCCTTGAGAAATGAGATTTATTTACTATTGAATCTTTTACAATCAATACACAGAAGATTTAGTTTTATTCATTCTTTAAATTACTGGAAATCGTAAATGCCAAGACAACGTAAACAGAACATGTAAACATACTCTTTTTTTTTACACAAAAATGAACGAGAATAGATGGATGCTGGTAATACGTGACAGCGAATCATTCTGCATATGCTATTTTTAATGTGAGTGGTATTTAAACACAATATACTCACCGCTATGTAGTAATAATTATGAAACTTGTTTCGCTCGGTGCCCATAAACAGCTGATTAGATCTAGGAATCACTTCACTCTCTAGTTGTTATCTATGCTCTAAGGAGCTAGGTTTCCTTCCTCTATGGCTAGGCGTCTAGTAAAGCCTTACTCCAATCAACTAGGTTCACTTTAGCCGGTGTAGAGTAGCGTGGTATAATGTAGCAATACTGGATTACTTCACAAGTGTAAATACATCAGTAGTTTTCAATTTAAATATTTGTTTGCCACTTTTACCTTGATTCTGCAGCATTTTTAAACTTGCTAATATAATTTGAAATTTTTTTTTTCGAGAAAAAGTATACATTTTAATGTTTTGATAATTTTAACGCGCTTTTAATAGCACCGAGACATAGTAATTTTTATACAACACACCAAACAAGTATGTTTGATATTTAACTAATATTATCCTGGAATAAGCTTTGAAATTTAGTCACACACATATCTATGTAAACCCACATTAAGTGAATTAATGTATACTTTTAATGTTTTTATTTAATAATCTCTGTCAAGCCACTATATTTCGATAGACGAAAAAAAAAACAGAACTAATATAAACTTCCAGCCCATTTTTAATACACCATAGCGCCTCCACAGCAGGTGATTTATTTATCTTCATAAAAGTAGACTGTAATGCAGTGTAGCTACATCAGTGTATTTGTGTAGCTACGCTAGGTTGAATAAAACGAACTTAAAAAAAATATTCGAAAAAGAAACATTTTTCTCTTCTTCTGTGCAGGCATCTGGTTCCCGTCTAGAAATAAAAACAGTACGTCTTGAAAATTAAATTAAATACTGAATCTCAATTACAATGGAGCAGCTGTTTCTTCTTGCTGTGCACAAACTTAATAAGAAGCAGTTGCGTAATTACAGGCACAAGTCGTCATAATAAGCAGCTTTTTGGAAGACGCATAACATCAACTTTACTATGCATAGCTGCCGTTTAGAAATCAGACGAGAAAATAAAACAATTTATCTCCAAGTGTAGGCATGTTCATAAAATAGAGATTATGACAAGCAATTAGGCATTTTTTGTATCTCGCTGGTTCATGTCAAGGATTTTACGTAAGTCAGAGAAAAAATTACAAATTAATATTATACATTTATGACATTCCGTTTACTTAAACAACACAGCTTCTGAAAACTTGTCATTTTTTACTATAAAACCGTGTAAAGGGCTTTTCGGAATTGCGGTATTTTAGCTGGTGATTTTAAAGGTGATTATTAAAGCAAAGGAAAATTGGGAAAAGTGTTTACTTAAATGGATACAAAGAGGACGATAGCCCGTATTTGTGTTTAGGGAGGGTCCCGAACCTAGGACTGTCATGAAGTTATACCTTCCCACTCCCCCTGCCAATAAGGAGGATGACTACCAGCTCTCTCTCGGCAAAATCTAGATTTCAAGATGCAAATTGGTGCTATTTAAATTGTTTCCGTAATCTAAAAAATAGGGGGAGGGGTATTCGACCCTTTGGATTCCCAACACCCATATGAAAAAATATATATTTGGCCCAGATCAGTCCCACGTTTGGCCAAATTCAGATATAAGCTTTTCTATAAGGACGCCTTGGTACGCCCCTCATGTAAATCTTAGGGTATTTTTGAACTGTAAATAATAATTCAACTAAGTGTGCAGTTGACTGTAAGTTAATTAAAGAATCAAATCAGTGTTGTATGTAAAGCGTTAACCAAAATAGGTTCTGGCAGCCAAAAGTAGGAGCAACAATTTGGGAGCAAGAGTTAGAGAAAATTATGTTTATACAAGATGGCAACGGATGTAACACCTTAAAGAATTTACACAATGAAAAATTTAAGCATTAAAATCTAAGCTGTAGAACTTATAACATTTTTCCTTCATATTGTTTTAAAAACGTGTAAAGGTAATTATACAACACGATAGGTAGCTGAACGCTATTACTTTTTCGAAGGTTAATTTCTTTGACTATGCTTTTCAATAATAAATTTATGTCAAGTAATATTCTTCTTTATCTAGTCTAGCGAACGGTAATTCTATTACAATATCTTATCTTATATACTCCAGCGCTACTAGTAACGACCGTTATCTTTTAACAAACTTATTCGTAAGAAAGTAGATTATCTTCCTAACCTGTAGTAGAATTAACCTAAGTGAGGAAACAGAATAGCTTGTCATTTCCGGTTTAAATAATAGAGCTTTCTAGACTATTGAAGTAATTTTTATGCCGATACAACAAAAAAGTTGCCATGATTTCTATTTTGAGTAGAAAATTAAAATAAATAGATTTTTCTCTTTTCTCAATCTACCGTCGCGCTTTTTGTTGTTAAATCTCTTACCGACTCCAGTGCAGCTAGTCCCTTGTCAAGCTCGCTGAATTGACCTTCAAATAATCCAGAATGTGTGTTCTTTTAGAAAAGGCTTTGTATACTGAGTTCTGAGAGCTATATTGGTGTAAGTCAAGAATATTTAAAAGCTTTGTTAGTATTAATATAAAGTGTCTCATAAAATATTTCACTACTGGCTAAATTTCGTTACGTGTTTGTGTAATGCGTAAGAGTGTACCGCATTAAATCTGTAACTTAGTTTCATACAGGCTTGTTGCACCAGTGCAGCTGGAGTATTGCAGTTACACCATTGCAGCTAGTGTAGTGCAGTTACACCAGTGCAGCTGGTGTAGTGTAGTTACACCAGATTTTCATTACGATGCAACTACACTGGCAGCTTAAATGAAACGAGTTTTGGCGAATTTTGTTCCACATGCATTCACTGTGTACAAAGATTTGTCAAAAGACTGCCCTATAAACAAGTTCGTGAAAACAATTGCGTAAAGGCACTTGAAAACGACTAAAATTAATACACATTTGTCTCAGGTGTGAATTTGACGTAGGTGTGGAAATTAGCACATGGTAGTAACATAACCTCAATACTTTATACTTCGTATTAAAGTTAAGTGTTGTTTGACATAATTATGAATCTTATAATAGCACATCTGAATGCTTTTTAAACTGGCATGCTTATGTCCGAGACTATTTACTTTTTAAATGAATGATGACATTTAGTTGTGGCAGTTGTTTATATTTTATCGATCATCTATATAGTACAAGAAGCCCAGAATAAGTGTCAGTTTCAAAAATTATTTCTATGTGCTATGACAAGATACAAAATTCAATAACAAAGTTCTTAGCTTAAATAAGAAATGTGAAGTGTTGAGGTTGTATTACTACCATGTGTTAACTATCACATACATAAAAATTCACCCCTAACATAACGTCTATTACTTTTTGTCGTTCATTATTGCTAATACACTAGAATCTACAAGAATTGTGAAAACCTTCATCTCACACAAACTCTACTTACCAAATCTTCATCGACGAAACGTAACTAATTTAAAATTGGCGTGTTGGTTTACTACACTACACCAGCTACAACTCCTCCGGATCAGCTGTAATTATTTCTGCAATAATTACACTGGCGTAGCTACACAAGCTTAACTAAACCTCGGTGTAATCACAACATGACGTCACATCCTGTTTAATAGAACGGGATTTTCCTGGTGTAGCTACACCAGTGCAATGGTGTAGCTACGCCAGCTTGAATGAAAGAAAGCTTGTTGCTACAATTAAACTTTTTTGACAATCATAACACACCTGACCTGCAACACTATGATTCTCAACACCCCATATGTATTTTGTAATGTAAATGAAGTTTTAAATTAAATTATAAATACTAGTGGAGCATAGTTTACATTAGTCGCCAGACCTACTGTAAGTTATAATCTGTGTCACTGCCAAATAACCCATATAGTGAAGGATACAAAATGAAAAGTGCGTTCCTATTCGTTGGACCTAAGCAGTATTGTGTATATTAAATTCGTACAACACTACTGCTTAGTTAGTGTCTACCTCTTAACTGTTCAAGTTTTTATAAGTGTCTAAAACCTCCCATGGTTGTTAAAATGCGTTTATTATCAATATATTATATTTTTACAAAATTGTATTTATTTTGTTGACGATACTTAAAAGTACAGTTTCTTCTTACCAAACAATTTTACCGCTCATTGTTTTCTCATAACCGTGCGTCAAAGTAAAAATTTGCATGTTAACGCTGCTATTCATATAGTGAAAACCAGTTGACTTACTAAAACGAAATAATTCACAGTGATTTAACATGCCATGGACTACGTGACCTAATATTATAAAAATTCACAGTGAACAACTTTAGTATTTAAAAAAAACTGCTGAATTTGAACCATTTATCCTGCACGTTTGCGTTTTTTATATGCAAAATATTACGTCGGTGGTTTACAAAACAGGTTACGTAACCCACGGAATGTATGTTCACTGTGAATTATTTTATTGTACTTCGTTAATTGGCTTTCATTGTTTGTATGTCCGCGTAAAACAGACACGTTTTAAATTCGACTCATCACTATGAGAAAAAATGCGCACAAAAATGTTTCGTATGAGGAAATAGTACTCACAAGTGCTTATACTAAACTAACACTGTTTTATGAGAATATAAAATTATAATTTTGTACCACTTGAACACCCTCAAACACATGTATCAATTAATAGTTCATTCTTTACTTGGACATGGAAATACGATGTGTATTTTTGCAGTTGAATATTATATTTTACTAGTAAAGTACGTAAATTATGGTAAGTTTCATTTCAAAACGACAATCAACCAGGAGGTCGCAGTGGCCGAATGGTCAGACCTCTCGCCTCCCACCATGGCGATCCGGGCTCGATTCCTGGCGGGGTCGGTCTTCGCGTTTTCGCATGTGGGAATCGTGCCGGACGATGCCGTTGGTCGACATGTTATCTCGGGGATCTCCCGTTCCCCCCGCCCTTTCATTCCGGCGCTGCTCCATACTCACCTCATGTCATCCCTCACCAGCGATAAGGACCTTGATGTTAAACGCTGGCAAAAATCTCTCACTCACTCACAATCAACCACTTTTAACAACTTTCGGTTACCAAATTCTGTTATCGATGTTTAAGTGGGGAAAAAATAATTATTTTATGTTTGAACGAAGTAGAGATAGTTTTGTAGACGCCACTACACTAGGAAGTATGTTTTCCTCTTTAAAAAATTCAGCTCAGCAAGTTTTTCCTTTATGGAATTTCGTCGTATTTAATACGCCGCAAAAACCATTCAATATAGCGACATGAAATAATTCACATTTAAAATACGTCACGGGATACAACTTGAAGTACGTACATAAAATATCTTTGCAATTATTTTGTACAACAAATTGCTAATAGTAACAAACAATTTTCAAATTTTAGAAAATTTTAAGAGATTACAATATTTTGTAATGATTTTTAATATTCATGAAGCCGTCGCCCATTTCATTGAGTTTCAATGTGAATTTCTTTCCTTCATTTTGTTAACTGGTTTCCCAGTGTAAGTAAAATTAAGTACAAACCTGCAAATATTGACTCTGAAATTCCACTATGGGAAACCTGTGCTATACACTTAAACTGGGTACTCGCATATTACTTAGCAAGTTGACTCATCTTTAGTATATTTCGCGTATCATACGTTTAAATCAATATTTTTCCTAGAATACTTCAAGAATTTTAAATACACTTACAACATGCTAAGTCAAACTAAATATTTGTTAACTACATGTATTTCTGTAAATGCATTTATTAATACTTTATTATTTCAGTGTAACTTATTTTTCGTTGCGTAAGTTGTCGGATGGAAGAGTTTACTTTGGCAATCTTCGTTTAAAGATTCGTTTCCCCTATCCCAGTAACAACGAGCATTACTCCTAACCACGGCCGTAGAAGAACAGGTCTGGACGCTCGCCTGAAAACTTGACCCCCTTGTTGTTGGCTGCAGTTCACCAAGTTACCGATAATAATACATTTTTGGCGCTGTAATCCGGACGGACGAGCTCAAACTCCGCCCACGTCCCTCCCACTAAGACAAACAATTTATCAGAACGTACTTTTTATGAAATTATGAAATACTTCCTTCGCTAATAATTTTAAATCATGGCTCCAGAATTCTTTATTTACTTTATAATGTTAGGTAACTATGGAAAAAAAGTGGGCGGAGTTTGAGTCCGGCCGCCCGGATTACAGCGCTAAAAAGTACAACATTCTCGGTAGCTTGACGAACTACAGCCAAACAACAAGGAGGTCAAACAAAATACATTGGTAGATAGGCGAGTGTCCAGACCTGTTCTTCTACGACCGTGCTCCTAACGAAAGTAACGAAAGCCAGGGAAACACTGCTAGTCAGTTGTTGGCCAGCAAGATGAGAACAAGGAGAACGTACCACGCACGTATACTACAACCTCCTTGGACAAGAAGAGTCCCAGCGCTCATTGTGTGTCGGGCGAAGCAGGGTTTGCGGTTTCTCGCAGACCTGTCCAAACCTGTCGCCCGGCCGGACGTGAGCCGGGTTGCCTATCTTCCCTCCACGCGGTATTTGCATATAAATCCGGGTGACCGTAATAAGGTTACCTCGTGGAGTCTTCTTGCGACTGTTTGCGTCGACCCCTCCCCCACTTCCACAACCACTCTCTCCCTGAAACCTCGCGACAAATCGCTTCAAAGCCTTGACCCGACCGAGGCAGATGCTACATCCAAGTCACGTCACTCAACTTCGCGTCTTGCGTTGGGGTCTTCACCCTTCCACTCACCCCTCTAGGCCATATACCCAGACAGCCCTCGCCATCAGGGCTGCCAACCCCCTGCGCCACTCCACATCAACGACAACCTCCCCAAGTACTGTGGTCAGCATCCTCCCTCGTGCAAACAACTCAAGATAGCAGCCCAGGGTCGACTTCCTTCGTATCGATACTGAGCCTGTGTAACGATACTCCTTGAGTACAAGTCATAAGGCATAGGTACACTGACACCATTGTGTTCAGTGTCTCCGAATATCTGCTTGAAGAAAGTGTAAAGGCTCCGATTTCGAAAGGTTCCTGAAGACGGATATAAAAGACCTCCTCTACATAACAACAGCCCAACAAGAAGCCTAGAGAAGTAAAAAGACCTGTGAGATGAGAAACATTAATATGTTCTTAACCGCACCATACTTGTTTTTTGTAGCAATTTTATTTGCTTAAGATCATTTTTTAAAATACATGTAATTCTTTGAAACACATGTAATGTTTGAAAACATGCATAGTTTTTTTTATTGCAGGAATGTACGTCCCCATACATGAAACTGAACATTATAAAAACAAAACAAACCAAAGAAAACTATGCTATTGCAGCTACATACAAATTTGCGTATACTGAGGCTGTGTTCTGGAAGGTTGGGGTCGTGTCCTAAGTGCTTACCAAAATGAACTCCAGACTGTTTTCAAAAATTTTAAAATTTAAATTGCGAAAGTAACAGTTTTATGCATTTACAAAATCGGCAGTGTTTTTTTCGGTTTCTGGAATTGGGGTTTGCATGAATAAGTGGCTCTTATGCTAGCTACTATTCTAATGATTTGGTTCTAAAATGCTTTCTTACTAGTGTATTGAAGAATAAATATCGAGCAGTTTTGATTAATTTTATTATATAACTCAAAAACAATTTTCAATAAAGCTGTCTTCAAAACGTAGATAGTTTTAAATATAATCTTGTAATTAACCAATTGAGAAAAGGGAAGAAGCCTACTATAGGCAGTTCAGGATAAACTGACCACTGCGTACAACTTTCTAGCCATAATGCCAGTATCTTTACTACTTTAAACACGAAAACTGTCATGTAACTAAAAGCTAGTGTAAACATTTAACAACTCTCAAAACTTAATTTTTATATTTCTCTAATATCATATATTTTTGGTGTATTATAAGTGTTGGGAAGTACTCAGTTTAAAGTGATCCACCTATAGTCTATCAGCTGAGTGAAACAATGCCATCAATCATGTGGTGAAGACGAGTGAGGTGTCATTTTATTCAGTATTTTGTGTAGATAACGAATATGGTAACCCGGTAATCTAAATCGGTAGCCTCCGTATCGTTTTTTAAACAAAAATTACCAATATATAGAAATTTCGTTTTACGGGTTAGACTACACAAAATAACTGAATAAAACGACACCTCGCTCCTCTTATTAACCGCAGGACTAAAGGAATTTTCGTGAGAATCGAGCTTAGCTGATACATCGGACCCTGCAGATAATCCCTGTCAGTCTTGGTAACATGAGTTTTCACTTCTTATCCTCTCAAAACTGCTCCGCATTCACTCAAGGTACTGGGGATAGAAGCAACATATCTCCACAAGTAGAAGTCCTGTTTTCGTCGGGTAAAAAATGGAAATTATTTTATTTTGATTACTGTTTTTACAGGACAATAATTTTTCCAGAAATGTTCAGATTACAACATACTATAGAGCATGGTAAGGCACAAGTCTAAGACATTGTTTGATGTGTTATTCGTGCTGCATTACTCTACTACAATTAACTAAATTAGTAAAAAAAAGACTTACTTTCTAGATTATTTTCTTAAAAAATAAAAGATTTATATATATTTAAAATGTCTTAGACAATTATACAACAGTACGACACCTACTTCCGAAAACGATATACTTTGAACTTAATTTGTTCTCTCAAAAATGATCAATAGCGGTACACATGTTTCCCACTGTTTTACATGCTGTACCGAGCGCCCTTTAAGCAATGATCGTATCATTTTATTGAACGCGTCATTGTAGCAAAGTGCAATGTACTTGTAGACCTAAATTTAGAACAAATACATTACATATATTGTGAGAAACAACCGCCTGAAGAAGCTGATTTTAGCCAAGTTTGAGGACTTTAATTAATGCTTCTAAAGTGCGTGGTGTCTTGAAATTCACATTCACAAGTAGTGTGAAGTGTGTTTTATTTTCGTAGATGAGGATTGCGGACGCACGTTTACTGGTCTCTAAAAAAAAGTAACTCTGAGCACCGGCCAAGCGACCGCCTTAAGGTCATATTTCACGAAAAAAATTTATTTAGTTAGTTGAAAGTTCCTTTGAAGTGCACCTTGTTGATGCAATTAATCGTTGCCTAATCATTATAGTTTTCACGATATAACACTTGAAAGTCGCAATTCTGCGAGTTTTGGAGCATACCCCACAATGCCCCTATTATTTTCTTTTCAGCAATTTTAGTCGTAATGGAATCTGTGTGGTCTGTACAACATATTGATCTAAATGAGTATTAACGTCCTGAATTGTGCTGAAAATTAGCTCTGTAATCGTAGTGAATATCTTTCTATGCACACAAGTAAAACTATTGAAAACTATTTCAGTGCATAATTTAATGCATTAGCTGTGTGGAAAAAGCTATATCAGTTACATTTGTAACTTGTAAGACAAGCTACGTATGGTATTGAACATTGGTAACCTGCCTATAACACTCTTGTATCGGAGTGTACCTCAGGTAAACTGGTTTAGCACGCGTTTCTAACCATCGTCTCCAAGACCTTGCACAGTAGGGTGTCCCTCTTCTTTTTAAACACTTAGCAAGTAGTGGGGGAACAGTAAACATCTGGTTTGAGCTAATAAGGGGAACCTTGGAAGTGTCTGCAGTGTTAGAACCAGTTTATATTTGATAATATTTCACACGCAGAATTGGAGTTTAATATAGTGAATTTTATTTTCTAGCAATTTTTTTATAAATACGACGATAATAGCAGTAAATGGTAATTGGTAAAAATATCCTGGTAAACCACGGCCGGGTAATCCACGTAAACGAAATAAAACGGCGAAGATTGCAATAACAGTGTGGCGGGAAAGAAGTGCTAACAATACTGACAAGAAGGAAGTAAGATAAGAGAAAACTGAATGATAAAGATATTTGAGTTCACTAGGAAACTTAAACTTCGAATTGAAATGAGTTAGTTTTTTGTTAGTTTTTGTAGGACTCAATGTTTTACATATTTAAAATAGTCAGTTTAGCTAATGTTGAATCATTCTGTTTCTAACAGATGCGAATTGTTTTTTAATAAGTGTAAATAAGTCGTACAGTGTAGATAAAGAGAAACTATTTATTCGTAGAAACAAGAAGTTTTCGCGAAAAGATAGGCAACAGCTTGTTTCAGTTTCTTACGTGCATCTGCAGCGCTGCTTTATGGTTATTTGTCAGTGTGTTTTTGCACAGAGATGTATTTCGTTAAACGTGACTATACCAATAATGTTACAGCGTCACTAAACATATGTGATTTGCGGGTAAAACCCTCAATACGTGTAAAAATCGACCATATCCAATCACTAACAATGAAACAGTGCTAGCTGCGCACGCAAGGAATTGTATTAATGGACGACGTGAAAAGAAGCGGAGCTTCAGTTAGGTGTGGGAAACAATTCCTGTCTCCATGGATACCGCAGCCGAACATAACCTTCGTTTAGCTGTTTAGCTTCACATGTCCCGGATGAGACGTACGTCAAGAAAATTGATTATTTGTTTGGAATTTGCCGTTTTTTCAGGTAAACATTAATCTTATGTATTTGCATATCTTAACCATGAAATTGAAACTAGTATTTGTTACCCTTGCGTGCAAATCTATGAATGCGCAACATTTTTGCTTTCTCTAATTACCAACTAACATTTCAGCATGTTTGTAAACAAGATTTGTTCCCCACAGTACTTTTCCCCTGCAGTGACGTCAGGGGGCGTGTACTTCAAGTCGTCCATTCTATACAAATTTCTTTTCGCGAAAACTTCCGGTCTACGTTTCCTGCGTGCCATACCTAAGAAGACATCATAATGTTTCATTCCCGAACTCCGACTAATTTTAAACAAAAGTAGACACATAACTTACTTTATACGGAGCATTCATTTTTATCACGTAAGAAAATAGAACATACGTCTACTATGGTTTGTTCTTTTGTTTTTTCTGCAAAATTAATGCCGAAGTAACTGTTAAGAAATTATTTAAATACATTGTGTTACAATTAGTAGAACTAAAATTTGAGGCCTTACATGATGATTGTTTCGTTCATCTAGTCCCTTATTATAAACCAGATGCAAAGTTATAGGAATGTAGCATAAACATAGTTCCCTTACAACATTTGCTTTGTATGCAATGCGATATGCAATATTCTTTTGGTAACCGCAAAAATTCCTACTTTTTCTTTTCCAGTGATCCTGAACATATTTACAGGCCTTCGTACACAATTATAAAGTAGTGTCACGACTTAGTATTTTTTTGCAATAAATTGTTCATGTGTGCCTTCTAGAGAATAATCGTTTATTTAGTTTGCGATCTATAGTATATCTATACGTAACGATGTTGCCTGGTAGTTCTGGCCGTATCCCAATTTGTAATTTAGTAAATAGGTATTGTATATGGCTTTGACAGAATGTGGTCAAGAGTATAGTTCTTGGTAACGGTCGTTACGTAATGCAGATTATACGCTAAACACTAAGTCACCAAATGCGTTATCTTAATATAGTGCAAATGTTTACATTTTTATGGCAATTAGCCCAATAATTAGACGGTACGTGATTTTCGCTGAAAAATTAACATAGGTTTATTTTAATGCCTTAAATGCATATATACAGCTCTGCTTTATTATTACTCGTTGGATATTGTTTACTGCACGCGACTTGTAGTTCTGATATTAGATCACAGACATTGGTGTGCTAGTAACATGGTTTCGTAATTTTGATTTGTCATACCTATAGTCTGTCTCACGTGAGAATTACATTTTTCGACAGTTCTGAAGACTATAACGTGTACAATTTTCTGTTGGAAAATACTGCTCATTTTTATGCTCTGTACAGTTTGAGAGCCAACTGAGTGTGTGTGCAAAATCACTTATGAGATATGAAAACATAGCTTATTTCATGGTAAAAGCTGTAAAAAGCACTGTCAACACAACTGTCAAAAATGGAATTCTTACATGAGACAGACTATAGTTAAGTTACGTACGCTTGTGCTCAAAGATAACTCACTAAATAAACTTAAAACAGAGCTGCAAATTATGCACGTAAGGTAGAAACAAATAAGGGCAGAAATATTTTTGCCTTAAGCATGTGACCTTACTAGTCTTGTATTTTTAATAGACTATAAGAACAAACAATTGGCTTTAAACTATTAAAAAATGATAGAGGATATGACGACTTAAATAAAACAATGAATTATAAATCTGCTTAAACGCCACGTAGCTGTATTACGGTATCTCTCTCTGTACGAGACTGATAAGTCCATACTCTTGGGATCGGAGTGAATTCCGACATTTGCTAATTTTATATAGGCCTGATGAAAACATAATGTTTTGCAAACATATAACAGCAGTAATATTAATATTTTTTCTGAATGTCGGTTACATCTTGGGTTAGGCTTGATTATTTTACGGCATTTAATGAAGTTTGTGTCACATGTCCCTCGGTATGAGATTGGCGCAGTAATTGGCGGATATAAAAATTAATGTTCATTTAAATTATATCATATTAAAAATGAATTTTAAAGAACAAAATCAAGCTGCTTCAGTATCATAACTATATAACGTACAACAAGTTATTTAATGAATTTCTTCGTATAACAACATCGTTAGTGTAGTCTGATCATTATTTTCGATGTAACTTTCAAGTAATTGAATTCATTTCAGATTGCTCGCCGATTTAGGACATTTATATAAAATTTTAGTCTGTTTCTTTTACATCCGCGTAGAAAGATTTAGTTATTTATATGATCACTTGAATTGATAAGAAAATTTTAAAATCATGGTTTAATTAATACAGATAGAAAGTTTTCGCGAAAAGAAATGTGCAACAACTCGTACGCGTACGCGTTATAGCTCTGCTTCGCTGTCAAGTGAGCCAATATTTTCAACTCTCTAACGTATTAGGGTTCTACTCGCAAATCACAGACGTGTAGGGTCACAGTAATATTATTTGGATGGGTTCAGACCAGTGACATAGGAACAGGGAGGTACAGAGGATACGAAGTACCCTCCCAAATTTTGTAGTGTGTTACAAAATATAGTTTGTACCTCACGTACATATTAGTGCATTTACGTAAATATAAACAAATCAAATTAACAAATACAATATAGCAAGAGATATGTTTGATCTTATTCTATATTTATTCTGACTTTAAGTTTTATAAATAAACTAATATTAACTTAACAGTATAAAAGTTTGAGTAAAAGATTCTGAGCTCTAAGCCTACAAAAACTGTTAGCGGTTTTGGTAACACCCCTACTAACACATCCCATGCATACAGTTTTTTAATTGTAATATTTAAGTTATCTGTCCACAATATTGGCCAGGGTGAGACAAGGTCCCCCCCCCCCTCTGTTTTCCGGGGCTCCTCTTCTCTGAGACTACTCTGCTATTTTCATCTTCGCAAAGATACTGGAATACACTTTCTATTTCAGTGAACGGCTTGTCTATATCGTACTGTTTGACAGCGAGGGTGTTTTGTAGTTGTTTTGTGTTGTAGAGGGCGAAATCGGGTATATTTTATACCAGAATCCCGGCCAAGGCTTTGCCTGCTGTTCTTTTAAAAATATCAACGCTATTGTTATACATGTATATTGACTTCTAATTTTCGTATATTACTTTTGCTATTGATATTTGTTGGTTTATTATAAAACACTAGAGCCTTAATATTTTTTTCTGGCATCTGTATTATATGTAGGAGTTCCCGGTGCTAGATTGTTTGCAATTGTGTTAATAGTAGGTGTAATCATAAATGCTGCATTTTTTGATACTAAAATAAAATGGATCAATTGTGTGATTAATTTAAAATTGTCGATTTGCCACACATGTATCTGTATTTTTCTTTGGCATTTAATTTAGTTTTAGGTGAAACATTTATAAAAAAAATATTTGTGAAATGAAAAATATATTTAAACTTTTTGATATCAAATGTTTTTAATTTGATCACACAAAGGACTTTATTTTCTGGCAAGAAATGTGTTACATACTTTCCACAACTCCATAAAATTTGAAACTTGAAAATATATAACGAAGTCATAATTTAAAGGTACTCTTAGTAATAGTCTGTACATTGTTTTGAACAAATAAAATTGTTTTGATCTTCATAACTTGGAGTAATTTATTTCTGTCTAATTTCATTACAAATGTACATTTTACCATGATGTATGTAACTGTTTAATTTTTTCTGTGTTACAATATATTCTAGCAGCAATCACTGAATTTTAACAAATTATTAGATATGAGAACCACTTATTATTACTTTTTTTAATGGATAATATTTAATGAATGTACGTACCACAAGGATGTAAAATTTATGTACTTACTATATGACCATTTTATATTATCTTGCAAGTATGGTTAAAATCCTTCACAGCTCATTAACAGTCGATTACAACTTCTTATTTCCTATTTAATTATATAAGAAACATATGAGT
This sequence comes from Medauroidea extradentata, assembly GCA_003012365.1. Taxonomy (NCBI): domain Eukaryota; kingdom Metazoa; phylum Arthropoda; class Insecta; order Phasmatodea; family Phasmatidae; genus Medauroidea; species Medauroidea extradentata. Next base: position 21,619 of record PNEQ01057032.1, read on the forward strand.
GACATACTCGGAAACTGAGTCGATTGTTAGCAATTAGCATGAACCACAAATTGAGTTTTCACTAATAAACATGAATTGAATTAACAATTTATTCGTAAAGATACATAAGCATCACATTTCCAGTTGTAAACAAAATATTTTTAATCGAGTAGTACCTGTTGGAAATTCTTGTTTTGTTTATGTTCAAGACGCGTTAAAGCCTCTCAAAACGAAGTGCTTGCAGCGTCAATGAAAAACGTAATTTAATGTACACATAGGTTCAGCAGACGAAACATACCAATTTAAAATAAATTTATTTGGAAGACATTAAATAGTAGGCAACAATATTCCGTATTATACCGTATTTCGGGTCTTATAACGCCAGATATGTTTCTTTGCTACCACCTTTATTTACATTTTTGAAATTAGTCATAATTCTCCTCAGTTCTCATTTGATCTCTTTGACACACGTTACTTGCGGTTTAATTCTACCGTACACGCCAAAAAATTTCGTGAATCATCACATGCAGCTCGAAGAATGCACCTTTGTAAAATTTAAACTTAACTATAAACAGTTTTCCATTAATCACGCGATGATCATAGTTCGAAGTTATAGTTTTAAGTAAAGTACGTGAAATTGGCATGTGTCGACTGCGAATTCATTAGAGACAGTGTTACGTGCGTCAGATAACAGGAACAGGGAGAGGAGTCGGCCATGACCTTAGTTTAAGAACTATTCTAGCATTCGCCTGAATTGATTTCGGGAAGCCATGGAAAACCGAAATTAGGATGGCCGCAGCTAAGGATCGAACCTGGGTCCTCCAGAATGCCAGCCCACGTGTCACCTTACTTGGTACGTAGTTTTAAATGCTGTGAGTGAAGCGAGAGTATTATATTACTTTTACGACCTCTATAAGTTCTCAGTAAAACCAACTCACTTTATCCCAAAAAGATTTTTAATCTCTGATACAACTTTAAATACTAATTTTTCTTTTAAATGGTACGTAGAACAGTTTGAAGGGAGATTTCTGTAAGGCGATGTGTGATGCAATGCCACAGGCCTGGCAAGCGCATATTTGTCGCCTGTGCCGAACACTGTCACTCAACTGCAGCCAGGTAGTCCTGATGGGCTGAGGTCAAACAGAGGGGCGGGGGAGGAAGAAGGCTCCGAGAGAAGGGGCGACGGAGAGCCATTATTAAGGGACAGTTGTACACTCTCGCCAAGAACGCAGTTGCTTGGGTTTACACCGACTTCCCGGCGAATAATATCGCCTTAACTAGCGAGACATGCCTATCGCCCTCCTGCCCGAGGACTATATGAGGTGAAATGAGATGTGTGTGGAGCAGCGACGGAATGAGAGAGGCGGGAGAAACGGGAGATCCCCGAGAAAACCCTCCGGCCAACTGCAACGGACCCACCGTGGTTCGAGCCCGGATCGCCTAGATGAGAGGCGAGAGTTCTAACCCATCGACCGTCGCGGTGCTCTAAGAACAACCGCCATTGTGTCGAAGGGCCTAACTTGTCGAATGAAATCGCGAAATGTGTGGTTCTGTAACGATCACATCGAGGCAGGTATCAGTCGACGAGGACAAGGAAAAGCGGGTTGGGGGAGACGTCCTTTGTGGTGTCCCTTTGCCCCTTTCCTTTTCTTTCCAGTGTAATTTGGAAGGAGAGCAGCGAGAAGCTGTGGCTGGCATCTGCAATGAGGGAACCCTCCCCTCTCCTTACACAACAGCCTGAGGGAAATGAAGTCCTGGGTGACGTCTATGGTGGAGGGGAAAGTGCGGACGCTGCGGTAGACAGGCCAGGATATAGGCAGTTCTCAGTCACCGTAGGCTCGTGTTACGTCATGCCAAGCGACGCCAGGTATGCAACCGTCCACACAGCTCCTTCTTAACAGACTGCATCACCTCTTGTCTTAAAATTAAATTATCTTAAACGTTATATTACCTTTATAATTTAATACTTATCTGTAATATTTCGGATATATTGTTCGTAAAGAAAGCTAAGGTAATTAGATAACACCTTATAGAAATATTTTCAAGTAAACATTCCCAATTTTGAATCACGAAGAAATTAAAAAAAAAAAAAATCAGTATGTTAAGTGACATTGGCTCTCGTCACCCTCGGTAGTTTTACAGATATTTTTAAGATATATACTTTTTTTGAAGAAACGTAATTTTCGTATCCAAGAATATCTTCACCGGTTTGTCACGAATAAATCATAATTTGTACCTCATTTTGTTTGGTAGCAATAAGAATAACAGTTTTCAGTTTTTTATCACCAATTCTGTTATGAAAATAAGTCAGAATCAATCCGAATTTTTTAATTTACCAATGTACCTAGCGATAACTTAAATGACTGAGACCGGCGAATAAAATTTAACAATGTAAATTCTTATCCAGTTCATGCTAAGGATCCCGGACGGGAGTGACCTTAACACCTAAATACAAAACTAAATGTATGCTCGTTCATGATAAACTTGTTACAAAATAGGAAAATTATAGTCTGTACATAAGACGCAAAACGTCACCACTAATATTAAATAACATTCTGTCTTGTATGGTGATTGATATTTGTTGCTATAACACTGCAATGGTGCTGTCCATATCAGTTCAGAAGAGGGATTACCTTCATATCTCACGTAATATTTTAATTTAATAAAAGTTGAACTTCAAGACAAGTAAGAAACGCATATTTTTGTTTTCTGTTAGAAAAATTCCTAGTACGATATACAAGCTGCCAAAAATGGTCTATATCCTCTGTTAAAAAATACCTTCCCAGATTTTCTTACCGTAATCTTTTAAATTTGTTTTTTGTCAAAATAAAAAAAAAATATTTTCATAAAATCTTAAATTCCAAAAATTTGTTATTTGCCTGTTAATCAGAATTGTAGAGTATTTAATTCCCTAACAAGAGGAACTTCCACTTTTGAGTTTAACGGGATTTGTTAACAATTTTAACATTTGGCCATACAAGTTTCTATTGCCACATACTCGTTTATTGGTCTCATAAAAATCTGACAATAGCCTTAATTGACATCACATTTTAATTCATATTAAAGTTAAGTGATACTGCATACGTAGCTTTCAAAATTATTAAAGCTCCCGAAATGTGTGTGCAAGTTCTAAAACATTACATTTTACATGTTAAACAGAAACACTTTTGCGCACACTACTTATGTATAACTGAAATCAACAATTCAACGCACTTATTTCCTCATTTCTTCGACTTTACAGAACATTTTCTTTTCAAAGAATTTAATACGACGTGGTACTGGTCAATACGCAAAAATTAAAATTTTTGTAGTTGGTGTTTTTTAATTATTATTATAATGTTTTTTTTAATAAAAACAAAGTTTAATAGGTTACGGCAAGAGAACTTGGACTGATTCGAACAGAGGGTATCATTTTAAACAGAAAAATATTCTCTTTCAAATGAAAAACTGCAACAAAATATCTTTAACCAATAAAAAGATCTAGCACTTTACAATTTTGCAGAAAATAGCAGGCAAGAGAAGGCGCCAAAAGGTAATTTTTGTATTTCGTATAAGGATTTTTTTTTAGTAGACGTGTGTGTGCCGTTAATATAGATAAACTATTCTTGTGGGTTACACTGGGTAAGTTATAGAAGGATGGCTGTTTATACTAGAGAAATAAACAATTTATTGTGTTGCAGCACATGAAACGTATAATTAACGTTATTGAGCAATAGAAGTAAGAGACAGGCGAAAAAAGAATAGCTATTGAATTGTTTTGATGCAGTTACGTAACATTTACCATAATTGCCTATGTAGGCCTACAACTGATACGCTGTGACATTAATATATACTTTCATATTTTCGTGATGTCTGCACCTTTGAGTGATATAACTATCTCGAGACCAATATAATTGCATTTTTCACATTGGTGCTACTATGTTTTCTATTTTTAAAGTTGTGATATACTCTACATTAAATTAATTAAGACATGCATGATCTGCATTTTTAAGTTTTGTAATTAAAAAATATCAAAATACATATATTATTTCTCACGGTAATTAATAAGATGGGAATTAGTAATGGTTTGAGATGTATGAAGTCAAAATTGCATTAACTATCCTGTGCAGATAGTAGAATAAGTATTGAATGATTTGGTGACAAAAATGAAATTTGTTGTTACGAAACATGGTTTAGCGTAGGTAACTATTGATTCGTAAAGACGGCAATGTAAGCACTTCAAGACGTTAAGTACAGCTTTCTATTAGATTCTCTCCATCTTCGTCTATGGACTTACGTAAAACACGTATCCTGTATTTTTCCGGAAGTGGAAGTCAACTTCCAAATTGCTCACAAATTCCTCATCAATGAAGTTGCGACTACCAGTTCTGTTCTCAGGACACGCAACTTCAAGTAGGCAACTACAGTGGGCACTTTACCGGGCTCATTGCGCAGTTTATCTTTTTCTGTTTTCCAAGCACCAATAGTTTAAGGTTAGGTAGTCATTTTCACATTGGTGCAAAAAAACTCAAATATTTTGTAATGGAACGGTTTGAAAAAATTTGAGAATAAGAGCAGCAAACCGATGAACAGTTATATGTGTAGGTTTATTTATTTTTACAAAATAATGCACATTTCGTCCCCTCCCAAAAAAAAAAAAAACTATTTTTCTTGATTTTGGCTTGCTTACATAACAAAATTGGTGTTACTTTAGGTGCAAACATCTAAAAAAACTACGACGTTTAGTTCTATCAAAAAAATCAGGTGCAAACCATAATATATTTGTGACAAAACGTAAGGATTCTTCAATCTGAAAATTATGTTCCTTAAAAAAATATTTAGTAAGTCATTGTACAACAATGGTGTGTGGCCTTAAAATAAGGCGTGGGCGCCAAAAGGGCGAGATGCCGCCAGTAACACCAGCACGCAAGCTTGCAGGCATAGAGGCGTGTTAATTATTAATGCAGGCGTGCGCGGTCTCATCTGGCAGCCAGGGCAACCACAAGGAACCTAGTAGAGAAACAAGGTCGGTTCTGGTACACTGAGTCTCCGCCGTACATTCCCGCTCCTCGCTGTGTAATTTCTCGCTGGCGGTCGGCAGGCTCGCAGCCGCGGGCTCCATTATTCACGCCGGCCACTGCCCTTGTTGGGGTGCAGCCGAGATAGCGAGGCTTGCTCTCTGTTATTTATCCCTCACGTGTGGCTAGTAGGTGGAGAATGATACGAGGTACTTGCTTCATGATTTTAGCTAACTGTAGTCTTAAGTCTCGGCATCAGTCGTCATATTGAATTATTTTATTTTTCGCTTTTGTGACATTCTCAGAAGAAAAATGTGAAATTTGCTATTGTAATATCAATTATATTTACCTTGCCCTACACTTAAATCATCGTAGTTTAATTATTAATGTATATTTAAGCCGCAATCAGTACAACCATTTTTATACTCTTAATTTGCTAGACAGATTGCGGCTTAAATAAAAGTTCAACTGCGATACTTCTATTGTAACGCAAATTAAATAGAATTTATGCTATAACAGAATATTTCACAGAATTTCATTAGAGCAAAAATAAAATAATTCAATATGGCGACTGATGCCGAGCATTAAGGGGTATGCTGTCTTCTTTTACAGTATCACTTAATATCAGTTTTCGATACACGCTTTACCAGTTAGAGGTACATACAAGTTAAACTGTGCGCACGATACTCATGTGCGGGTTGTTACAGAACCAGTTTTGTGATGAAAATATTTTTGCACCAATTGGTTTCAATGCCTTACATGTGCACATCTACAACCATGATTCATTGTCAATTATTGGATGTCTTAACTCATACTTGTCTTGGCATTCTACTGTAAAATCACAAGTGTATAGAGTTATAATATTCTTATTATAATTGGTGCAGTAAAACTATAGATGTGCCTGAAATAAAAAACTCAGCTAAAGGGCAAAGCATTTTTCGCGAGAATAATTTAGTTCCAACTTGTTTCAGTGCCTTGCGCGCACATCTGAAGCTATGCTTCATGGTTATTGGCAGTGTGTCTTTTTGAAGTGACGTAAACCATTTGACTGTGCCAATAACAATAAGGTTACTGCAACAGCACACGTCTGTGATTTGCGATTAGAATACCAAGACACATGAGAGTTAAAACAACCTGGGGCAAAATCTTTCCGCGAAAATTTCATGGCCCTACTAATTACCATGAAGCACAGCCTTCGACGTGCATGTTAGGTATTAAAGTTAAATGGAGCAATAATCTTTTCGAGGGAAATTAGTGGCTCTACTAATAACGCCTTTATGAACAAAACACTGAACTGGGCGCGCAGTGTTTTCGTTGCAGTATATTTTCTACATGACTTTAAGCAGTTCATACCTCGATAGTCGGAAATAAAGCCAACAGTTTGTAATCTTAGATAACGAAACAATCACAGGTCCATCAAATGGCATGTAGAGCTTCAGTCGTGTCTGAAATTCAACAGCTGTAAAACAACCTTGTGTGAGTAATCGTTCTATTGTTCTATGTGTCTAATACGGATATCGTGAAGGCGTAAACAGCATTATGGGGGATTATAACCGTCATTTTCGAACTGGTGTATATTATATGATGATCAAGGGAGATTTAAAACTTCCATAGTTTTCATACTTCTAGGTTTAGCAGTTTGAGCTGTGCGCTGATGAATAAGTGCACCAGTGTAGCACTTCCAGTATGGAATCGGCATCGTAATAAAATATTTCAGATATAAAAGTTAATACTCGACCAACTGTCTCCAATGTGCGTGCATCAATGTATATCCCCCCCCCCCTCGAGGCTCCAAAGTTGTTCACACAGAAAATGGAAGTGTTATGATCACTAACTCTGAAACATTAGGTTGGAAAATAGTATTATATTTAATTGCTCGAGAGCCATACTTCTTTTGTGTTCTGTAGTTCCCCGGTTTACAAACGAAGTTATCCTGTCGTAATCAGGCTCTTCAAGGTCCCGAAAAATAAACAAGGGCATAAAAACAGTATGATACAGAATAGGCAGTCGTACAATATTATCGCGGCATTTCATCACGTTTAAGAGGTTTGGGATATTTCACGAATATACATTTTACTAATTTTCACTCCGTTAGCCTAACTGTCGACATTTGTAAATGTCTGAAATAGATTTATATGTAAGCATAATTTTGAAGTGAAAATCGTCCCGATACATCAACTGGTTTGATATAAATCGGGGATCAAATGAAAACAATAATAATTTTTTGAGCCGAAATCCAATTTGAATTTTGGAAAATCATACAACTACTTTTTCAGGTATACACAAAATCATCATTCGAAGCAAAAACCACCTCGATATCTCACCTGGCTTAAGAGAAACGGAAGATTGTTTGAAACCCCAGTTTACTGGTTTCCCCCTTAATTTTCAATTTTCTAATAATAGAAAACTCAGTAATATTAATTTGTTTACTCAATATTTTGAAGCAAAAATAAGGATAGCTCACCAGGCGTTGCAGACACATTTCAGCGTTTTTCACGCCTTAATTTTAATTTTGAAAAATCTGTTCTTTAAGAGTGCGTATAACACAAGAGGAAGCTTCCCTCAAAACTACATGCTCCAGGTCAAGCGGTTTAAGTTGTGTTTTGATGAATGAGTGAGTATTGTACTTCAGAGATATTTTATCTTTGTGGTTGTTTGTTTGAGTTTTCGTCTTCTATGCGTTCTCGGAGTTCTGCAAAAAAAATTGTGTAGATGGGGTGGGAGGAAGAAAAACGGGTGGAGGGGCTGAACAGGGTAACCAAAATTGTAGTGGAACGATATTCATTTTAAATTGTTTCCAATTAATGACCCTTTACATTAATTGGCACCATTTTACGTAGGCACAAACTTCACACACACATATATATATATATAGCTATATATATATATATATATATATATATATATATATATATATATACACACACTCACACACACAAAGTCTGAGATAGTCAGTGGGGCGCGGTTTTGTCGTGTCTCCTCTGATAAACTATGATCCAATTGTAATCTAAGCAGAGTTGAATGAATTGTTTGGATTCCCTATCTTGTGTAAAATTGAATTGGCGCTTTTTCCTAGCCCGCTAGGAGGGGCAACCGTCACATAGGACAAGCGGGTCTGAAGAAGATGGTAAAGGGGTCAGTGAGAGGGTTGTGGAAGGGGGGAAGGGGTGCTGGCTAGGAAGCAAGATGGATGTGTTGTATTAAGAGTGTGTCGGACGATCTCTCTAGCAAACATTGACACACGGTCAGCGTAGCAGTGTCTCGCAACACTTCTCTTCCCTCCCCTCCACTGTACCCCTCTCGCGGCTTACAGCGTGGTGGGCGTGGCAAGACTGATGTGTGACACGTGACCCTCCGGGCCGCCATCTTACAACCCCCTCCCCTCCCTTACCTACTCTGCTTGTACTCTCATCTCTGCCTGCTGTGATTGCGTGCGATTGTTTGCTTGAAGCTGCTCAGCACAATTTGTCATCCGCACTTGTACTGGATACTATTTGCATAGTAGATGATCTCTGAAAGAACTGTGCAAAGGGAGTGCACGACTGGACTCGGTTTCTTGGACGTACTCCATTGCAAATTGAATGACTGTCAAAGAAAACGAAACAAATAAAAGCAAAACCATAATATAAGCAGAGTATGCTTTAGTCAGCAAGATACATACACAACATGAAATTCCAAAATGGAATCGGGTCAAATAAAAACAAGGAACAAACAGATAATAAATTAAAATAATAACAAATAATATAAAAAACCAAGTTACTTGGTAGATATTACTACATGCATAGTTTTCGTCTGATAAAATCATTTACGTTCTGCACTGTTCCAAGTTTTTAATCTAGCCCACAGTAAAAAGTATTTATTTTCAAAATATACTTCAACAAAAAATATTTTGCAACGTTACTCAATTTTGGCCTAACAGGTGCACACAGTTCTTTGAGAGGCTGATTCGTTGCGGTAAAAATTGATTGTGAGCTAAGTTACAGTGTATCGACTTTTTTTCCTTTTTCCATGAGTTCAAGTTTGGCTGTGCCAGCGTCTATACTGGCACTCCACTACTGGAAGTTTCTTACTAATCCTTCTCGTATTTGCAAACAGGCGTTTTGCGTGCAAAAGTTTTGTATGGCGGTTTGTCGAATATGCATTTTGTACAAATCTAGGAAAACTAATAAAGGCAAACGGAAGTGTTGTTCGAATTATTGCTTGTTCACAAAAGGACCGCCGAAGTTAAGGTCCTTCCACACAATTATAATTTTGATAAATTTTTTTATCAACTATAATGACCTCGCTGTGGACGAGACATAAAGCCCAGTTACCTTACCTTACATTAAATTTTCTTTGAAATTAGTTGGATTCAATTTCTTGCTATGCCATGCTGACGTCATAACCGCGGCCATTTTGTCTTTTAGTTTATTAGGGAGCTTGAATTTCGTCAAAGATTTTGTGTCGAACACGTCTGAAATTTTCTTGAAAGAAAATATAACATGTAGGAGGTTTTTATAACAATATGTGTCGTTGGAAAGGACATGGCTCCGCCCTGCCAGACCGGCCAATGGCAAGCCACTTCCCGCAGAGAAGCGACACAATAGGTAGATGAGGTATAGGCGAGTGTAAGACCATCCTGGCAACTACAAGACGCAATAGGCGGTGGCTAAAAGTAGCGAAACACCACACAGTGTTATACATGGATCTACAAACAAAAAAAACATGTGTTAGTAGGCCTACTTAGGCAGACAAATTATTTTATTACAAGCATGAAATTACATTTTGGTGACCAACAAAATAATTTAGTGTGCATAAAACTCTTTTATCGCGAGCGCAAACGTTATTAGTCTCTCTCATTACTAAGAAATTATTTTGTAGGTGCCACAAAAATTTTTTTTCGTGTACCCTCTGGCTTTGCTGTTAGGCTGCATTATGTGTATAAATAACCACAATTTTAATTTGTAAGTTTACGCATAGTTCATAGAGAAATAATATTCCTTTAACATATATTACATTTTCATGATGTACTCTACAACCATTAACATCATAGATGGAAACAAATAATTACAGCGAAAGTTAACTTAGTGCATTGTCACGATAGTAAATATTTGTTTTTTGATATTCTTATCACTGCAGTCCTTGCAGTTCTAAGTGTGCTGTTGAACTTCGATTTACTGCCAGCGGAAAATACAACTCTGGCCTGTTGTTTTGCCTTTTGGCGCTCGAAATACTTGCGCACACGAGTTACAAATTATCTGCTTCGCGACTGCAACATTTTCAGTTCTCCACCTGTGGTACGTTCTGTCATCTGCGCATGTGCCTCCCAAACACTACCCTTCATGCAGCGTTGCTACTAGATGTGACAACGCCGCGTTTAACTGTCTTCCTGCCTGACGAGCGACATGCTCTCTCTCTTTCACTGCTGTAGGCGGGGCCCAGGCCGTTCCGAGGTCGGCCTACTGTGATTCACATATACAATATTAATTGATTTTCTTGGCTTGTGGGTGTGAGCCGCGTCTGAAGATTGTCTTGCGACGTTTCGGCAGTCGTTGCAGCTGCCATCATCAGGTAGTCGGAGTCGGAGACCAACTGGCAGATGTAAGAGTTGCAGGTCCTTATATACCCTGGTGCACAGACGACTAAGATATACAGACTGTTAACGCCTAGGCTTTTCGTGTTGCACAAAATTTCGTGTCGCCCTGGTGGTGAGGGACCGAAGCTCGTGGTTTTGTAGGTCTGAAGGGTAGCGCTGCCATGTAGGAGACATCAGAACTAAACTCTTCAGACAGAAGGCAGGTAGCTAGCAGAGTGATATGCCGGATGTCGCCTTTTGTCGAAGGGACTTGCAAGGGTGGTTAGGGGGAAGGGGGTGGTATAGTAGAGGGTTGAGACTCAAGGTCGCCTGGCAGAGGGCAATAAACGGCAATAAAGCTACAATGCAGAAGCTACCCCAGTCGTCTGGTCTCGGGATGAGAATATGCATAGCCTAGAACCGAAAATTTCCTCACCACACTGCTGGGTCATTCCATTATCACCGGTGTGACTTACAGACAGTTTCAAACACAGAAAAAACTAACCATCTGAAAATGAAATGTGTTCTTGTGCAGTTCATTAATAAACTACTCAGTTGCCCTATTTAATTAATACACAAATAATAAAATATATTTTAATCAGGCGAAGTCATCATTAAAAATCCTTGCCTCAAGTGTATTACACATTTTCGACTTCTTGTAACAGTTTTCTAGTTGAACTAATAATTCTGTGAACGTGATACCAATACAATTTCAATTCGTTCAGGAATACATTTATACAAACCTGTAGTTTTTAAATATCTAAACCTAACAGCTAAATACAATTCTAAATTAATTTGGCACTATACTGACAGTGTGGTCCCGTCACGGGTGCGACAAAATGGTTTGTGTCAGGGGAAAAGTTTTTTACTGTCGTCCTATTATGTCCAGCATGTTTCATTCATTAAGATGTTAACACACACGAACTAGCACAAGTTCACAGAAAAAAAATTATACTTAGAACTGAAACAAAAGGAAAATGCAATTCAAAAGATTATCTGTAAGAGCATTAGGGTGTTTTTTCAGTTATAAACTATGCTTTATTAGTACGCCCTTAAATCTGGATATTTTAATACACTGATAAGACTTTCTTTATTCATGTAACGAATGTCACCATTGTTTGCCTTGATGAATGTACCATTGGTATCACGAAGTACGAATAGCAAACCAATTTCAATTCCCATCTTTAGCAGATTACTCCAATTATTATTTTTAATTTTACCTTTCCAGGTTTATCAAGGAATAAGTATATTCCAGTTTTTTTTGGTTGTCGCCTGATTTATCCTTCATCTCTGTACATTACTGTGGCTATATCTTCAGAAGCTTCACTAAGAGTCTGAATACACTTCAGAATACTTGAATCTATGGGTTCAATCGTCGATGTAATTAGATTTTTTTTTTTTTTTAAATTTAGAATAGTACTTGTAGGTTGTGCGAGATACTGGAACAACAAAATCTGGTTGCAGTTCATTCTAATCTGACTTCCTAGTGACAATAGTATTGGGAAGAGCACTGGTATTTGTGAATATCTCACAAGCTTCGGCTATTTTCATGGCAATTTAAAAAGCATAGGCCTAACAAGTAACGTTCTTGG
>PNEQ01057033.1:0-33738 GCA_003012365.1 Medauroidea extradentata
CGTGAGGAACGCCATAAGATTCCTCTGCGCAACAACCAATCAGACGTCGAGTGGGGTGATCACGTAAGTAACGCCACGGCCGTCGGCCACGCGGCCCTGCGAGAGAAGAATCTACCGACTGAGTGCCCGTTCTCCAATAACGGGCTGGCGCACCGGGCAATTCACTATCTAATCACCAACCCCCGCTCGCGTCAACTTTAAAATATAAACAAGAATGTGAAATCTAAGTTAAACAGCCTTCCATCCAGACCTTTCTGCTATCAAAAGAAAAAGATGCCAACTTAAATAAAACAGGAAGTTCGAAAAGGTAATATAATGTACCTATTTGAACTATGTGTCACTATCGAAATTTTAAACTGTCTCTTTATATAAATTAAATCTTTCATTGGTCACAAAATATTAGCGCAGTTATAAACAAATACTACTAACTAATAAAAAATAAATAATCCTTAGGTTAATTTATTCAGTTCTTAAAAGTTTTATTTGAACTACAAATTTCTCAGCTTAAACACAAGATTTAATAACGTAGTGATGTATAGAATGTTTCAATTAACATTTATGTAAAGTTTTCAGCACACGTAAAGATATCGGTGAGTTTAGAGCAAAGGTGTGACGATAAGAAAGAATACGTTTAGGTGATTCGGAATAAAGTGAGCACTCAAAAAAGCCCTGATTAATTTCTATTTTCTACCAGTTTATATCTTTCCGCTACATGTAAACATCAACATTGCCACGTGCTTTTATTTACATAGGCTTGTACAATTTTTACATTTACGTTACAGTGCTCCGATAAATTTTAGCTACAATATTATGTACTCGTTAAATGCATGGGTGTTGATTATATGCTATACTCAGTAGTAATCTCAGTTATAAATACCTGCGAGTAAACGTCTTATAACACCGATTTCTCTGCGTCTACTCTAACGGCGCTATTACCGTTACGAATTTCGTAAATGCATGCACAGTATTTTCGAACTTTTAAATTATAACCGCCACTAAAAACACACACGACACACGCAATCAAGAATTCAAGTTCCGTTCAGCATACTGCAATGAACGACGACGACGCACGTAAAGAGAAACAATAAATAACGTATTTTCTTAATGTGTGAAACAGGGAAAAATATGCTGTTTCTATTTCCAGATATTAGGGCTGGCGATCATAAAACATTACTAATGACTTCACATAATTTAGCAATGATATTCATAAACAGTCACTTCTAATACTTTCATTTGTGTTTATCAGAAATCGATATGTGAGGAGTCATGTGAAAAGGGACCTTATCTTACAATTGCTTAAGGTCCCTTTTCCCAGGGCTCCTCACATATTCATTACATAATGGACAAACAAACTGAATGACGCAATTCGCTTCCAAGCGGCGTAAACCTAACTCTGGTGCCATCTGTCGGTGAAATTTTATACCATCTCTGTGGCGCGAAGAGTTAGCGGCATGTGCCAACGATAATCGACTTGTTTGAGTCGCTTTGTTCTGCCGTTAATTAAATAAATTTATACAGTCAGTAGGTATGTCAGTAAGAAATAAATAAATATTTTTAAGTGTATTAAATACAGAGAGGTCGTTTGCATTTGATGTTGTTTCACTACTGCTGTATTCAAATAAGAAAATACACGGAACTAGATGCAGTTATTCGCTACTAACCATAAAAACAAAAATATAACTGTTGTTAATGTTGACTTATATGCAGTAACGGCTAGTGATTTTTTTCAAAGGTTAAATCTTTAGTGTTCACTTTATTCCGAATAGCCTATATAACAAAAATACACCCAACTTTAAAAAATTTACTCTGAAAAAAATGCACTGTAAAGGAACATTTATTACGTTATTTTCAGACTGCTTTGAAAACATTAAATTTATTTAGACAGTAACATACAGTTATTCTTAATTTTGGAGTCGGTGCCAGCCAAGATTAACAAACGTGTAATGAAGTAGAGTTGGTATACTTCTAATTTAATTAAATTTAACGCTGACTACAACTAAGCATTTCTTAATCGACACGTCAGCAGCTGCGCGGTGTTCATCAGTATGGAGTGCAGAGAAAGGCGTATCAATTTAATGTACGTTAAAAAAAATTTTTTTATCAATTTTAAGAAATGTAACGTTTCTTAAAAGCTTGGCTTGCACTGACTCCAAAAATTTATAACTGTCCTAACATCTTGATTGTATTCTAAGCAGTCTTATAATAGCCTAATTATTTTTTACTTTAAGTGCATATTTTTTCCAGGCTCGATTTTTTTAAATTCGGTATAGTTTTTGTTATTTTTTTCATTTATTGTTTTTTACTGAGTTCCGGTACCTACTTTCCACATTCGTGATATTCGTCGCAATGTAGGTCCGTGGTCACTTCGAGGTCCAAATCAGTCCAAAAATTATTTGACTATAGTTAGGTACATACCTACTCTTGGATTGTCATAACCTCCTAATATCTGTATCATTATACATTTCCTATTTGATTTTTCACAGCGGATTCAGTCCCCGGAGTGTCGCATGTAGGAATTGTGTCGGACATTGCCGCTGGTCGGCGGGCTTTCTTGGGGATCTCCCATCTTCACCGTCTTTTAATACCGACACCGCTCCATACTTATATCATGTCACCACTCACAAGCGCTATAGAGCTCAGTGTTAAGCGCTGACCAAAATATCACTCACTCCTAGCCGATTTTGAGGAGATTCCTGGTGTAACTTCGAAATCGAAGGTCTAATGTCTATAAAACTAAAATGGGGCCTACTTGTGCACGTCCTCTTTCAAAAATAGTTTGCCAAATATATTTATAAACTACTCAGTTCTGAGGTAACAAACAAAAAAAAACAGAATTGATAACCTCATTGTTTTGGAAGTTGGTTAAAAGAGAAGTTAACTGTTAACACTAGCTATTTTACACAAATATGTGAATGTGTTAAGACACATTTTGTTGTTTTGCAGTGTAAAATGATAAACATCCATTCAAAATGTTCTGAGTTTATCAAACGTTACATTTGTTACAGGAAAAAGTGTATCCCATAACCCTTACGACAGCCGTGAATGAAAGAAAATTATTCAGCAGACACTGCAACCAAACTCCTAATAGAAATGGTATGTGACTAGAACGATAATAATTTGTGTTTTTTAGACTGTCTAATCGTTTCGAACTTCGGCCATCGTGTAGTTGGAAAATTTTGAGACATCAACCTCAATTAATAATTAGTGTAACGTATTTGAAGATTTACCTAGAATAATTGAGTTTGGGAGACTTTTTTGTTTGTCTGCGACACATCACAATGTATACGATTTTTTAGTTTTTATCACACAGCCTGGTAATTAAAATATTTGTAACCCTTAACTGTAAAAATGTAAGGTTTTTTTAAAATCATGTACAGATTGTGTTCATTTGTTTATAGTATGATTCAATATTTGATATTGTGTGATTTAAAATGTTTTTTTCGTGTGTGTAGGACGATTACAAGTACATTGTCTCATTCAGTACGTATGCGTAGACAACACAGAAATGTTAACTAAGGCAAAATTGTAATCAAGATTACGGATTTACGTTCCTGATTATTTGGCAACGTAATAAATTAGTCAATGTTACGAAACCGCAACAAATAGTGATCAGACCACTCGTCTACCAACAGAATGACGCGGGTTTGAATCCTGGAGAACTCAAATTAGATTTTTTGATTTACTAATATAAAACCTTTTGGATGTTGCCATTGGTTTATGTGTTTCATTTTAAAACTGTATTTTCACTGCAATCATAATTCTGTAGCTTCTCCAATCTAGAACAACAAGTACATCATGTCATCCCGTAGTGATGCCCCATTCACCTGTCAACCTACACTTGATATTTATTTTTCATTTATAGATCAGTGATAAAATAAACTGCGAGATATATGTATAGACGAATTCAGTTAACCAAGCAGAACTAAGGATGGTAATCAAACATGGCATGTGTGAAGGAAATATCCCAGCAGTCACTCGGAGTCAATTTATGAAACCATAAACAACTTAATAGGAAGTGAACAGATCTGAACTTTACTCTAGTGAATGAAAATATATAGAGAGAGGAAATCTCTGCGATTGTGGTTTAGAGACTGTGATTTATCATAATGTGATTTTGCATAAACATTCAACAGACCACGTTAGATAGCTATTTTGGTGTTTCCGTGATTATAAACTATTATAAAAAACCATACTGCGATACAAGATTTTGTGCTCGGAGAACTGCTTTCAATTGAACACTTTAGCGAATGTAAAAGAATGGCTGCTTCAGTGAAATGTTAAGATGCCCTTTTAGTAATGATTTTCTAACAGAAATAGTACTAATATTAATGTAAGATTTTCTACTCTTAATGACGGTGTAATGATATCCGATATTAGGAACCTAGGATAAGATCACAAAGAAAACAAAACTCAATGTTAAGTAACACGCGCAGTAATCTCGCTGAGACAATCTATTAGGTACTTAGGTATATACTTAATTGTGAAGCTAAATATACAAATATAACTGTACTGTACATGACTTACTTAGAACAATAACATGCATACAATGTCGAATTTTATAAAATTTCGTTTTTGCAGAGTATCGATTGTATTAAAATAATATAACTAGGAAAATACCGCTTATTAAATGACAGAAACAAGTTTATAATGATGCAGACATGATCTTCAAGTACATGCATAATAAACCATTTCTTAAAAAAATCATATTCTGTCAAATAAATTTCCTACATATACTTTAAGAAATACAAGATATTAGTGTGGGGCATCATATTTTAGCATATTTCAAAATTATATCAGTTACATTGTGGTAATTATGGGTTATAAATGTAAACAATTAATAACCTGGACAAAGTAACACACATTAAAGTATATATTTTGTGTAAGCTAATAACTTATCGTAAATGTAGGTTTGCTGAACAGACCCATGTGCTAATATATACAACACTTACATCACTGTTTTATACATAATGTTTATCCCGCAACGACAAGCAATGCACTGGACATGTTCACGTAAAGTTAAAACAATTTACATGCTACCATTTTTCCCTGTGTAGGATGTCCGTTTCAAAATTTATAAAAATAATAACGATCAAGGCTGTGACAGAAACACTATTTAATTTAAAACATTGTGTAACTTCCCTTGTTTCCAGCTGGTAGATAGTAATCAACATAAAATTCGGAATAACAAAAATTCTTACACAGTTAATACAATATGTAGGGTTTGAAATTTGAATTATAATGGTAATTTTTTCTAGAAATATTCAGAGCAAACAGATTATACGTTATTTCTTTAAATATCTGGAATACAAATTAAAGTTAATGAAGTGTATTCGAATTTCGAAAACAGTACCGAAAAGTTTTACTACAAGGGATCAAAACTATATCGCGTACCATTAATAAACATAAAACAGAACCAACTTAGTGATTCTTATAATATTTCCGGGTCGTATATTATATGAAATGTGTTCTCTCTTCGTAAGCAAATTATAACTACACATTATTAACTAGTACTAAAACATATTTCGTAACTAAATAAAACTTTAAAACTACTAGGGTGAACAAAACAGATGCTTATGAATTAAATAATGAATGATTAAAAAAATATCTATAAGAAAAAGTAAAGTAAATAACACTATGTATAGTCTATTTTGTCAGTATAAAACGACATTGGTCGAAGATTTAACAACTGCGACATAATAATCTACAGAAATATAATATATTGTAACGAGTTTACAGAATTAAGAATACTTATTGCATACATTTTACAATAATTTTTAAAATATTACTGTCCAAGAGAAACATAAATAGTAACAAAAGACCACCATATACGAACTATAAAATTTGATAGGTACATAAAATTTCAGCAGAAGACTCGTGATGCTTTAATGTTATCTGTTACTTACCAGTCACGAAAAGAAGTGCCGAGGTCTTACCAGACATGCGACGCAGTGCCGAGGTCTTCCTTTTGAGACCATATCATGAACAAGAACCACGACGCAGTGCCGAGGTCTAACTTTTGGGACCTTGGAATGAATCAGAACCACGACGCAGTGCCGAGGTCTTCTTGTTGGAACCTTGGCATAAACCACAACCGCGAAGCAGTGCCGAGTTCCTGTTCGGTTCATGACATAAACCAGAACCAAGACGCAGTGCCGAGGTCTTCCAGTTTAATCCCTTGGCATAAACCACACCAACGAAGCAGTGCTGTGGTCTTCCTTCTGGGACCATGGCATAAACAAGAACAACGACACAGTGTTGGGGTCTTCCAGTTGGGAACATGGCATAAACAAGAACCACAACACAGTGCCGAGGTATTCCTGCTGGGACCATGGCATGAACCAAAACCACAATGCAGTGCCAAAGACTTCCTGTTGGGACAATAGCATTAAAAGCACCAGGATGCAGTGCTGAGGTCCAACCATTGTGACCATTGAATGAACCAAAAACACGACGCAGTACAGATCTTCCTGTTGGGTTCATTGCATAAAACCATAACCACGTCGCAGTGCCGAGGTCTTCCTGTTTGGACCATGGTATGAATCAGAACCAAGACACTGTGACGAGGTCATTCTGCTAGGATCATGGCATAAACAAGACCACGACACTATGACTAGGTTTACTGTTGGGATCATGGTATGAAACAAAACCACGACGCAGTGCCGAGGTCTTCCTTTTGGGACAATGGCATAAACCAGAAAAACGACGCAGTGCGGAGATCTTCCAGTTGGGACTATGGTATGCACCAGAACCATTACACAGTGTTAAGGTCTTACTGTGGAGTCAATTGCACGACTAAGAATCACGATGCAGTGTCGAGGTATTTCTGTTGGGACCATGGCATAAACCAGAAACACTAAGCAGAGCCGAAGTCTTCCTGTTGGGGCCATGGTATGAACCTAAACGAAGATGCTATGCCAACATCTTCCGGCTGGGACCATTGCCTAAACCAGTACCACAAGGCAGTGCCGAGGCCATCCTGTTGGGACCATTGCATTAACCAGTAACACGTCGCAGTACAAGGGCATTTCTTTTGGGACCATGGCATGTACTATAAACCACAATGCAATGCCGAGGTCTTCCTGTTAGGACAATTGCGTAATCCAGAATCACGACGAAGTGCCGAGGTCTTCCTTTTGGAATCGTGGCATGAACCAGAACCACGATGCTGTGCCGAGGTATTCCTGTTGAGAACATGGCATGAACCAGAACCACGACTCAGTGCCGAAGTTATCTAGTTGGGACCATGGCATGAAACAGAAACACGACGCAGTTCCAAGGACTTCATTATGGGGCCTCGGCATGAACCAGAACCACGATGCAGTGCCGAGAGTTCCTGCTGGGACCATGGCCTAAACCAGTACCACGATGCAGCACCAAGGCCTTCCTGTTGGGACCGTTGCATTAACCAGTACCACGATGCAGTGATGAGGTCTTCCTGATGAAAGCATGGTATGATTCAGAACCAAGACACTGTGCAGGGGTCATCCTGCTGGAATTATGGTATAAACTAGAACTACGACACAATGCCGAAGTTTACTGTTGGGATCATGGCATGAAACCAAACCACGATGGAGTACCGAGGTTTTCCTGTTTGGACAATGGCCAATAACCAGAAAACCGACGCAGTGCCGAGGTCTTAACTTTGGAGCCATGGCATGAACCAGAACCATGATGTACTGCCAAGGTGTTTCTGTTGCTACCATGGCATCCACCTGAAACACGATGCAATGCCGAGGTCTTCATGTTGGGACCATGGCATAAACCAGGATAACGAGTAAAGTAAAGGTCTTCCTTTTGGAATCATGTCATGATCCAGAACCACGATGCTGTGCCGAGGTATTCCTGTTGAGAACAAAGCATGAACCATAACCACGACTCATTGCTGAGATCTTCTTGTTGGGACCATTACTTGAAACAGAAACAAGACGCAATTCCGAGATCTTCCTGTTGAGACAATGGTATGAACCGAAGTCTTCCTGCTGGGACCATGGCATAAACCAGAAGCACTAGGCAGAGCCGAGATTTTCCGGTTTGGACCATGTTATTAACCTGAACTAAAATGCAGTGCCGAGTTCTTTCTGCCGGTACATTGGCATTAACCAGAACCACGACGCAGCTACGAGGTGTTTGTGCTGGGACATGGCCTAAACCAGAACCACGATGTAGTGCCGAGGTCTTCGTGTTGGGACCATGGCATAAATCAGAACCAAGATGCTGTACCGAGGTCTTCCCACTGGACAATGGCACAAAGCAGAACAACGACGCAGAGCAGAGGTCTTCCTTTTCGGACCATGAAATTGACCAGAACAACGACGAAGTGCCGAACTCTTCCTGTTGAGACCATGGTTTGAATCAGAACCAAGACACAGTGCCGAAGTAATTCTGCTGGGACCATGGTAGAAATCAGAAAAATGATGCAGTCTTCCAGCTGGGACCATGACATTAACCAGAATCAAAAAGCTGTGCCAAGGTCTTCCTGTTGGGACCAATGCAAAAACCAGAACCATGTTGCAGTGCCGAGGTTTCCTGCTGGGACAATGGCATAAACCAGAAACACGACGCTGTGTCGAGCCCTTCCTCTTGGGATCATTGAATGAAACAGAATTACGACGCAGTTCCGAGGTCTTTCTTTTAAGACGTTGGTATGAACCAATACCACGACGCAATTCGTAGGTTATCTGTTTGGATGTTTGTATGAACCAGAACTACGACGTAGTGCCGATGACTTCCAGTTTAGATCAAGGCATTAACAAGAACCACGACACATTGTCGCGGTCTTCCTGTTGGGACAAAGGCATGAACCACAACCACGACGCAATGCTGAGGTCTTTCTTTTGAAACCATGGCATTAACCAGAACGAAGACATTGCGCCGAGGTCTGTCTGCAGAGACCATGGCATAAATTAGAACTAAGATGCTGTACTGATATCTTCATACTGGGATTAACTCATAAACCAGAACCACGATGCAGTGCCGAGGTCTTCCTGTTGGGACCATGATTTTAATCAAAACCAAATAACTGTGCCGAGGCATTACTGTTGAGACCATGGCATAAACAGAAAAACGACTCAGTGCCGAGATCTATCCGTTGGGACCATGGCATGAACCAGATCCACGATGCTGTGCCTAGTTATTTCCTGTTGAGAACATGACATGAACCAGAACCACGATTCAATGCCGAGGTTTTCTTTTTGGGACCATGGCATGAAACAGAACCACGACGCTGTTCAGAGATCTAACTGTTGAGACAATGGTATGAACCAAAACTAAGATGCTCTGCCGAAGTCTTCCTGCTGGGACCATGGCTTAGACCAGAAACACGAAGGTGAGCCGATATCTTCCTGTTGGGACCATGTTATGAACCTGAACAAAAATGCTGTGCCGTGGTCTTCCTGCATGTACAATGGCATAAACCAGAACCACGATGCAGTTACGAGGTGTTTGTACTGGGAAACTGCCTAATAGAGAACCACGATGCAGTGCCGCGGTCTTCCTGTGGCATAAATCAGAACCAAGATGCTTTGTCGAGGTCTTCCCGCTGGGACCATGGCATAAATCAGAACCACAACGCAGTGCCATGCTCTTCCTTTTGGAACCATGGTATGAATCAGAACCAAGACCCAGTGCCGAAGTAATCCGGCTGGAACCATGGCAGAAATTAGAACAATGATGTATTTTCAAAGTATTCATGCTTGGACAATGACATTAACCAGAACCACGAAGCTTTGCCAAGATCTTCCTGTTAGTACCATTGCAAAAACCAGAATCACAACGCAGTGCTGTGGTTTCCTCCTGGAACTATGGCATAAACCAGAACCACGTCGCAGTGCCAAGGCCTTCCTGTTGAGTTCATTGAATGAAACAGAATTACGATGCAGTTCCGAAGTCTTCCTGTTGGGATGTTGGTATGAACCAGAACCACAACGCAATTCGAAGGTCTTCCTGTTTGGACATTGTTATTAACCATAACTACGACACAGTGCCGAAGACATCCACTTTAGATCAAGGCATTAATAAGAACTACGACGCATTTTCGCGGTTTTTCTTTTGGGACCATGCCATAAAAAAGAACCACGAAGCAGTGCTGAGGTCTTCCTGTAGGTACCATGGCATTAACCAGAACCAAGAGATTGTGCCGAGTTCTGTCTACTGACACCATGGCTTAAATCAGAACCACGACACAATGCCGAGGTCTTCCATTTGGGACCATGCAATTAACCAGAACGACGCAATCCCGAGCTCTTCCTGTTGAGACTATGGTATGAATCAGAACCAAGACACAGTGCCGAAGTCATCCTGCAGGGACCAGGGAAAAAATCAGAACAACGATGCTGTTTAATGGTCTTCCTGCAGAGACCATGACACTAACAAGAACCACGAAGCTGTGACGAGGTTATCCAGTTGGGAAAATCGCAAAAACCAGGACCACGAGGCAGTGCCGAGTTTTTTTATGGAACTATGGTATAAACCAGAACCACGACAAAGTGCCAAGGCCTTCCTGTTAGGATCATTGCATAAAACAAACCACGACGCAGTTCCGAGGTCTTCCTGTTGGGACGTTGGTATGAACTAGAACCATGACGCTGTGCCGAGGTTTTCCTGCTGGGACCATGGCATAAACCAGAACCATTACGAAGTTTCGAGGTCTTATTGTTGAGACCATGTTATGAACAAGATCTATGACGCTGTGCCGGATGTCTTCCTCCTGGTACCATGGCATGAACCAGAACCGCGATGCAATGCTGAGGTCTTCATGTTGGATCAATGACATCAACCAGACCCACGACAAAGTGCAGAGATTTTTCAGTTGGTACCATTACATGAACCTGAACCACGATGATGTGCTGAGGTCTTCCTGTTTGGTCAATAAAATGAAACAGCAGTTCCGAGGTCTTCCTGTTGGGACCATGGTTTATACCAGGACCAAAACGCAGTGCCGAGGTCTTCCTGCTGGGTACCATGGCATAAATCAGAACCACGACGCAGTGCCCAGGTCTTCTTGTTGGGACCATTGCATTAACAGAAACCACGATGCAATACCGAGGTTTCCTGTTGGGACCATGGCATAAACAAAAATAACGACGCAGAGACGAGGACTTCCACTTTAGATCATGGCATTAACCAGAACCACGACGCAGTGTCGCTGTCTTCCTGTTGTGACCATGGCATGAAACAGAACCACGACACAATGCCGAGGTCTTCCTGTTGGAACAATGGCATTAGCCAGAACCAAGACAATGTGCCGAGCGCTTTATGCTGAGACCATGGCATATACCAGAAACACGACACAGTGCCGAGGTCTCCCTACTGGGTCCATGACATTGACCAAAAACACTACGCAGAGCCGAGATCTTCCTTTTGGGACCATGTTATGAAACTGAACGAAGATGCTGTGCCGAGGTCTTCCTGCTGGTACAATGGTACAAACTAGAACCTCGACGGAGTTACGAGGTGTTTGTGCTTTGACATGGCCAGTAAGAAGAACCACGACGCGGTGCCAAGGTCTTCCTGTTGTGACCATGGCATTAATCGGAGCCAAGATGCTGTACCGAGTTCTTCCTGATAAGACCATGGCATAAAGCAGAACCATGACGCAGTGCTGAGCTCTTGCTTTTGTGACCATGCAATTAACCAGAACCACGACACAGTGCCGAGGTTTCCTGCTGGGACTATGACATGAACCAGAACCACGAATTTGTGCTGAGGTCTTCATGTTGGATCAATGGCATTAACCAGACCCACGACGCAGTGCCGAGGTCTTTCTGTTGGTTCCATTGCAAGTACCAGAACCAGGATGCTGTGTTGGGGTCATCCTGTTAGGTCAATAGCATGAAACAGAATCAAGATGCATGCCGAGGTCTTCTGGGTGGGACCATGGTTTAAAAACAAGAACCAAGATGCAGTGCCGAGGTCTTCCTGCTGGGTATCATGGCATAAACCAGAAACACGATGAAGTGCACAGGTCGTCCTGTTGGGACCATTGCATAAACCAGAACCACGACGCAGTTCCGAGGTTTCTTGTTGGGACCTTGGCATAAACCAAAACCACGACGCACTGCCGAGAACTTCCAATTTAGATCATGGCATTAACCAGAACCACGACGCAGTGTCGCAGTCTTCCTGTTGTGTTGTGTCCGTGGCATGAACCTAAATCAAGACGCAATGCCAATGTCTTCCTGTTGGGACCATGGTATTAACCAGAACCCTGACGCAGTGCTGAGGTCTTGCTGTTAAGAACACGGTATGAACCAGAACCACGACGCAGTGCTGAGGTCTTCCTGTTGAGACCATGACATGAAACAGAACCACGACGCAGTGCTATGGTCTTCCTGTTGGGTCAATGGCATGAAACAAAATCACGACGCAGTGCCGAGATCTTCCTGTTAGGAACATTGTATAAACTATAACCACGATGATGTGCCGAAGGCTTCCTGTTGGGACCATGGTATGAACCAGAACTAGTATGTTGTGCCGAGGTCATCCTGTTTTGACCATGGCATAAACTAGAACCACGACACAGTGCTATGGTCTTCCTGTTGGTCAATGGCATGAAACAGAATCACGACGCAGTGC
Source organism: Medauroidea extradentata (assembly GCA_003012365.1). NCBI lineage: Eukaryota > Metazoa > Arthropoda > Insecta > Phasmatodea > Phasmatidae > Medauroidea > Medauroidea extradentata. The sequence goes on from PNEQ01057033.1 coordinate 12,574, forward strand.
CGAGGTCTTCCTGCTGGGACCATGGCATAAACCAGAACCACGAAGCAGTGCCGAGTTCTTACTGTTGCGACCATGGCATAAACCTGCGACACAGTTCAGTTAACTTTTTTGTGTGCATTGAGGTTACTAAAAGAGTTAACCTCCAAAAAGTTATCTGTTCATTTATCGCTGTACAATACCATTATAACTTACTTTTTCAATTAAAGAAAATATTTCCTCATTTGTGTCATACTATGCTATTAATATTACATTTAAATACCATGTATTTATAAAGTATGAACGCAGCTTGAAATGCACTAAAGTCCATTCAGTCTACTAAGTACTTTATGTTTAATGAACTTTCACCGACAGGTTCAAAAGCGTTTAGGGACAGAAACATATGCACCTGCAAAGCACATATATAAACACAGGAAAGTAGATATAAATTATAAAACAAATTTAAAACAAAATATTATCAACATATCATACGTTTGTTAACATTAATTCTGGTTCATTATACCAATGTACTGAATTTTTTAGTAACCAATAATCATTAAAACTAAAGAATTTGTATGTAGGACTTTAATTACTAATCTGATAAAAAATAACAAATATTCCTGTTGACAATTGATCACATTTTCATAGAAAATTCTGAAAAATGTACTTGTATTCTTTGTTAACTTTTAAACAGGAAGTAAAGGAATCATTTCTAGCTTGACGTCACTTGAATGACTAAAATAGCTAGATGAAAGTACTTAAATAAAGTAAGAAAAAACATCACACCCGCAGTATGTAATATACACGGACGAAGCGGCATGCTGTTGATCAAACTGTTAGAATGTAATCTGTGTTTAGTTGTATTCTGTGAAAAAACACGACATTTACAAACAACATTTTAAAAATATATAAGTCAGGTAAATTAATTGAACTTATTTAAAAAATAATTTAATTCAATGTCGTGTTTAGTAGCGAAGTGTGGTTTTAGAATCGCTAGCCTCAACTGAAATAACAGACCAGAACCCAAGATTTATACTATTAGTAACAGGATACGCTTACAATACAGAAAATAAAAAAATCTAGTCCTTCCATGACATCACATGAATGAAAACAGAACTTCAATGTTTTTGCAAACCTCGAAAGTAATTTTTGGAATACATTTTTTTTTTCAAACTGTATGTTTTGTTTTGCTAGTGAAATGGTTTAAATGTTCAAAGGAATTCACACTAAATTCGAAAATGAATATTAAACATATTTATATTAAAGAAATTTGTAAAGAAATATTATAACACTGCTCTCAATTTCCATCGTTTCCATCACGTGTCATTAATTGAAGATCAAACAAGCAAGTTAAAAAATAAAATACAGCAATTTGCAGATGCAGCGAATTCCATTGAAATGTATCATAAAATTATATAAAATAAAGCCACAATTGTCCAGATAATTCCCGCTTTTCTATGTCTGTGGCCAGCATTACTAAATATTTGTGTTTTTGTATGTATTAACGGAATAAAGAAAAATAAATGCAGTTACTTTGATAGTGTAAATATCTCGTCTCACTATAGCAAGCTCATTATTACAACTGTTGTGTAAATATAATGTATTATTCAATGTATTCACATGGTTTGTTAAAATTTCGGCATTAAAGTTACTAACCAGGAAGTATTACTAACATTTAACTTTTCAAGAAGCGAATTAAAATTGCATTCTTATTAAGCAAGAGTTTTCACTGGAGAATATCTACATCTTGTGACGCAACCCGCAGTGCGTGAGTCCCTTAGGCCGATTTAAAAGAAACTCCTCTGTTTTTTATTTCATTTAGAGCTAGCCGGGCATATTACAACATTGCTTAATACGAACCCAGTCACCCAACATTAATCACGTAAGAGACAGAGCATCGACACCTCTTATTATAACCAAACGCGGGTCACGAGCACCACCGCAGGACGTGGCAAAGTTACATGCATGTCGTGCATGTCTCTAATTGAACTGCCTATGTACATAGTACTTTTAGTTGTAAGTCAGCTATTATTAAGTTATTTCTATAATGTCTAATACAACATATATTTACCCCTAGCAAATGTTATATGTACTATATTTTATAAACATAACTTACTCTCAGTGGAATGTCATACATGAAGTAATGCTTGTAATAATTCACGTTGTATATATTATTAAGATATCTTCGGTAAATTCTAGAAATTAATATTTAGAAATATTTCAATTTTTAGTTAAAATTCGTTATCAGAAATAAATATTTTTTGAAGCTTCCTTAATTGCTAGATATTGGCCACGTTACACTACTTATGTAAATGTTGATGTCTTATAACCTGTGGCTAGCTAAGGAATCAATGTTTATTGCTAGTTTATTGAAATTATAACTGACAGATTTTAAAGAGTACCAGCTTGTTCCACACTTTCATTTTGATATCACACCGGTAAACTGGCTTATTTAAAAGTGTAATGTGCAATTACACAAAATAGTATTCTGTTATTCGCAAGTTAAAGAAATACGTTGATAATCTGCGTCCTAAACATTATATGGATATACAGTGAACAAAAAAAAAATATTTTTCAGTTCCCAAAATTTTTCAATTCCTGATGCACAAGTCTTAAAACTGTAGAAAGTTTGTTTCGTATATATTCAACCACATTCTAAAAGTTCAGTTCGAAAAACCTTCTTATATATCATGTAAGCGTAAATGATATGATTGTGTGGGTTCGATAAACCAACTTGATATTTCCAATTATTTAAAGATTTCGCACCATTTTTTCCGAGTTTTGAGACTAAAAGTTGAGACAATTCTCTCAGCTTAGCTCAGACAACGAAGTTATAATCCGGCTGTGTTGATGACGATATGGCTTGAAATTTCTGTAAGTTCTTGTGGTTTTAAGTAACACAACTAATTTATTTCTTACAAAACTCTTAAACGGTTTTATACTTCTCCACAATCTACGCGAATGATACGTAGTTTTTTTTTTTTTTTACTTGTCTCGACTGAGACAAGGTAGTTATGTTCCGGGTTATTGCAATATCTTGTTTGTTTGAATTCCAAGTGTGACAGCCTTGCTGCATGGATGTTGTCGAATCCACGAAGCTTTCTAATTTACCAGAAAATAAAACAGTTTATCATGTGACAATTTATATTTTTGAATAATTTTTAAAGGTGAACCAATGTTACTATACCAATAATTGTATGAAATTCTAATTGTATTTGAACCTTAGAATACTATATTTTGCATGACGATATAACTGATTTTCTATAAAGTTTCAATATTTTCAGAAAATCTAGGTGGTTTTTATCTCCATCAAAAAACAGGTACACATTATCATAACATTTCACATATCGGTTACTTGGATTCAAATTGCCTTTTGTTTTTGGAAACTAAGTTTCCTTTTTTTACTGTTTAAGTTTGCATCTTCAATGAAGCGTGTCAAATATTTCGTGTCTTACATCACTGAACAATTTAACAGTTTTCTTACTAAACTCCCTTGCATTGGTTGATTTTGGTAGAACACATACAATTACATAAGAAACATTCCCTAAATATAGACTCCTTGTTCTGGAAGTGATGAAGCTTTTCGAAAAATTCCGTCGATATCTCATCACTATGTTCATCAACGTGCGTACGACATTCTTTTAACGCATTCTGTGCAGGTTATGCCTTTATGACTAAGATAAGGAACAGTTACCATTCTATGTTTACTGCCTGGTAATGTTAACCAAGTTTTTAAGTTTCTGTTGGATACAAGAAACCTTCCAATTAACCCTCCATACTTAAATTTAAAAATGTCCCGTAAGGGGATGAAAATAGCACGTACCGCAATTTCACCTGCACATTTTCATGCAGAAAAAACACTGTAGTATGTCTACAGTAGTCCACCTACAATTTTAATTAATTATTTTTCTAAATTTAATATTTATAATTTATGTATTTAGTTTATATGATGTACTTTTTTAATTTCTCTTGTGATTGATGCTAAATTTAATTTAAAGTCATTTATTATATATTTAAAGTCATAATTTTCAGTAAAAGAATTGTCAAATTTTATTCATTTCAATTTTATATATTTCGTGTAATATTGTTTTGTGTTTATGTATTTATCAGTGTGCTATGACGCACGGAAGTTACAGAAAACCTTGGTTACTGTAATCAGTAGCTATATTATTTTTTTTTTTTTTTTTTTTTCATTTCTTTTAGTAAGAGCAATTGTGATATTTTCTCTTTTGCGAGTACCTCAACCGAGTTTTAAGTTAGCGTCATTTCTTCTTGGAAATCTCCTAGGGCATGTCGCCCCGCGGCAAGCTTCTCTGCTGAGACGCCGATCCTACCATCATCGTAATTTATAGGGATCTATTGGAGCATATCCTAGGTCCAAGAAGTCGTGCTAAAAGTTTTCCAGTTTCAGAAGAGGGAATTTAATGTAAATTTCGATTTAGTTTCTGAATGAACTTGAAGGCGTCGAGGGATGTCGTGTAAGACAGTCGCTTACAAGCCTTATTCAAACCTCAGTGAGAACGTCTAAAATTTTATTGATTTAGACTCCAACATTATTTATTAACGTTCAAAGTGATATATTAACTTTTTTCTACATTTTGGTAATTAATTGAGCAGAACCTAGGCCTAACAAGAGGTCTGAGATAATTTTAGAGACTTAAATTCTACCGACTGAGCAAATTTAAATGTAACAGCCGTGCAAGATTAAATTACAGATTTCTTTTTCTCAATATAACTTCAACTACAGTTTCTGCAACTATCATTTCAATTTTAAGCTTTTGTAAATGCTGTGAATATGTTTTGCTGTATCTGGTAGAGAGCAGTACTTACTGGTAATTTTCACTGATTTTCATTACAGTGTAGGGAATAGCACCTTTTTTCTGCTAAATTCATTTTAATTTTAATAATATTTTCTTTGCTATTTCCAACTACGTGTTCTCTGTGTAGATGGTTTTGTCAGTGTTCTGTATTTTACCAGTGTAATATGTTATCACAGAAAAAGCTCACACGCACTACAACACATTCACACATCTATATTTATTTAATACGAATAATACATATATATATATATATATATATATATATAAATAGATAGATAGATAGATAGAGAGAGAGACTAAAACAAATGCCATTATAAAACCATCCACAAAGAAGTACTCAACTAGTACTTTGAATGACCTACTGACAGCAACTAGCATAAAATCTAATAACTTTTTTAACAATTATCTAATCACCTAGGGTAATAGCAAAGGTTCTAAACTCATTGTTAAATGTTTTAGATCACTTTCATTATACATTTTTGCCAGTTATATCTTAAAAAGATCCTATTTGAAAAATAAATATTCCTCAATAATTCACGACTGATGGACGTGCAAACAAGTTCGAGTAAGCATTTGGGGGAGGGGCGAATTACAATAAGTGAACTTCGACGGGCGGCGCTTACTTATTTATGCATATGTTTGAATAATAATTGATTAATTATCTAAATTTCTAGATACACGGGTATTGTAATGTAAAATCTGGTAAGTCCTTTACCCGGGTAGCACATCGTTGTTGTCCTCTCGTGACGGTTCGTTACTGTGTCAGTTTTATTGGTACGACTCTTAAGAATGAAAGTCGTGCGAGCGGAGACCCCGACGACTACATGATATCCTAACTGCCACGTCTTACAATGTTTCACCAAATAATACTTGTAGGCGTTTCCTTTTGACGTGCCTCGTGTCTCGACGGTATCTTACTTAATGACGTCCCGACGCCCAAACCAACGACGATGAAAGGAATTCGGCCCACTGTCCTTCGCGGTTCTCTAGCGTCCCGACACCTAGCTCGACACCTTACTGTGGCACTCTGCCCTCTCGTCATCACGGCTCACCGACCTCTGTCCTCGAACCAGTACCACCGCCTCGCTTCGTTCCAAAAATTCCCGTCACTTGACCCGCATGCTTCGGTTTGAATTGTGCCAATTAGAAGCCAGCTTCCGACAGAAGGCCCCTCCTCTCGAAGACAACAACTCTCCGTTAGAACCGTATTTATTGAATAAATACTTCATTGCTCATGGCAATCTACAGTCAATTACACAAAATGGTTAACCGCTCGTCGACTTTCCTGATCTCGTTTTTAATAAATAACTATATTACAATCGTGTCTTACAAATTTTTGGCTGACTCCTTTCCCTTCCTGTCCAGCAGTTGCGGGGATGGCTTGAGCGTGTGTTGGGTCGAGAGGCCCCAGACACTTTGCCCTGCACCTTCTCGTGTTTACAAAGACACAATATGTTCAAATTACTATTTTCCTCATAAAACTTGGTAGAGTGAGGATGCCTAAATGCAAACTATTTTACCATAATCTTGACATAATGGTGAGAAGATAGTGTGGTCGCACAACATAGTTATGAATACGTATCGAATTTATGACAATTAAGTAAGTCTAATGACAATTAAATATAATTAATCGATTAATCGTTGTGGGAGACATATGGGTGCGTCAAAAAACCAATATCATTCTGAATTTTAAATGCTGGAATAGAAGGATGGAGCATGAGATGTAGGTTACCTTCAAGTTTACTTAAGGGATGGCGACTACAGCATTACACTCAGTTACCTTAGAAACAACACCTAATACTTTGGTACGATTGTGAATAATGTCCTACTGAAATAAGGATACTTGGTTTATTTGTATTCCATTACACTGTCTAAGTGTTGCGAGCTTCGAATCAAATCGACAGTTACTATGTCTCAATATTTTAAGTTTCCTTTTGAAACATCTTCCCATTTTATCCAGCTTTGACCAGAGATACTGCTTGCTTAAATGTATGAACTTACTGTAGCGGCCACCCGCAGCAGGTAGTTCGGACCTTCAGCGCTTGCTGGCATCACGCAGTGCTGCACATCTGGGCCGCAGGTATGCGGAGGGGTGAGTGTATCCAGCCGGCGGATCAGCTGCCTGACCCCAGCAAGACTGGGGAGGAACGCTTAGTCTGGCCTTAGCAGTGGCCGCGAGAGCTTTGCCTGTAAGTAGCGTGATGTGTAATATAATGTAATGTAGCAGTGTTTACGTGTCAATAAATATATTATCATGGCCACGGTTGTTTCACTCACTGTAGCCCACTTGTCAGTTCACACAGTTAGTGGTCCACACTCGAGACCACATTGGTGACCCCGACGTGATCGGGCAAGTTCGGGCCGCGCTAAACAGTGGGTGTTTCGACTCGCGTCGCTCGTAAGCGTGGCACTTTCTGGGGGACCTTCCGCAGCACATCGGTATTCGCGCCGTGTTTCGCGCAGCCCCAGCCTTCCGCGACGTCCGTCACCCGCGCCGTCGCCTACCTTCCCCCCTCTGGTAAATAGTCCTCAGCGCTTTCTCCCGCGCCGCACCGCGATGCGCTGGGTAGGGGGAGAAAAGACATGCTGGTCCACTTCGCGCATCCGCGTACGATCTCCGGCAAATCGCGAATCCGCGCCGTCACTCGCGTCGCATCGCTTCCAATAACTGAGTAGTGCATTTAGGGCGGTTCGGATGAACTGCAGCAACTATGATGGACCCAGCGCGAGAGCAATCTACCATGGAGTGTCTATCCGCGAGAGCTTTGCCTGTAAGTAGCGTGATGTGTAATATAATGTAATGTAGCAGTGTTTACGTGTCAATAAATATATTATCATGGCCACGGTTGTTTCACTCACTGTAGCCCACTTGTCAGTTCACACAGTTAGTGGTCCACACTCGAGACCACATTGGTGACCCCGACGTGATCGGGCAAGTTCGGGCCGCGCTAAACAGTGGGTGTTTCGACTCGCGTCGCTCGTAAGCGTGGCACTTTCTGGGGGACCTTCCGCAGCACATCGGTATTCGCGCCGTGTTTCGCGCAGCCCCAGCCTTCCGCGACATCCGTCACCCGCGCCGTCGCCTACCTTCCCCCCTCTGGTAAATAGTCCTCAGCGCTTTCTCCCGCGCCGCACCGCGATGCGCTGGGTAGGGGGAGAAAAGACATGCTGGTCCACTTCGCGCATCCGCGTACGATCTCCGGCAAATCGCGAATCCGCGCCGTCACTCGCGTCGCATCGCTTCCAATAACTGAGTAGTGCATTTAGGGCGGTTCGGATGAACTGCAGCAACTATGATGGACCCAGCGCGAGAGCAATCTACCATGGAGTGTCTATCCGCATACCACCTTTCTGGCCCACAGATCCCGAGATGAGGTTTGTTCAAGTGGAAAATCAGTTCGCGATCGCGGGAAAAACGGCGGACAGTACGAAGTTCCACTATGTGGCAGGCAATCTGGACTGTAAGTACGCCACCGAAGTGCGTGACATTCTTACTCGGCCACCGGATACAGGCAAGTACGAGCAGCTGAAGACCGAGCTAATCAAAAGGTTAAGTGCATCGCAAGAGAGGAAAACAAAGCAGCTGTTGGAGCATGAGGAGATCGGCGACAGGCGACCATCCCAGTTCCTGGGGCACCTCCGCAGTTTGGCGGGGACGACTATCCCCGATGACCTCCTGCGTTCCTTATTGCTGGGCCGCCTACCCACATCAACCCAGGCGATCCTCGCCACACAAGTGAGCTCGCTGCTAGATTCATTGGCTGACCTCGCGGACGCCATCACAGATACCACCCCCCTACCCCAAGTGGCTGTGGTTGCCTCTCTGGAGTCCATGATGGACAAAATGGCAGCACTGATGTCAGCAAAGATTGGGGAGATGGCCACACCATTGCGGCAAGAGATCGCAGCAGCCGCCGCCAGTAATGCCCAGCGCAGAAACCGCAATGATAGTTCGTCGCCTGTTAGACGCAGTTCCCGATCACACAGTAAGGGCCCTGCAGGGGCCTGCTGGTAACACCGCCGGTTTGGGGACGCGGCCAGCAAGGGTACGAAGCCATGCACTTACCCTTCGTGAAACGACCAGGGGACACATTGATGGCAGCCGATGACTCTTCCCTGCCTACTGATCGCAACTTCTTCATCATGGAGTGGGATACCAAGGTACTGTACCTCATTGATACCGGTTCTGATATCTGTGTCTACCCACGTACCCATTTGCCAGGTAGGCATCCCCAGTCAACCTATTCCCTAGTTGCCACCAATGGCACACAGATTGCAACCTATGGCTTTGTAACGTTCACCCTACACTTAGCTGTTAGAAGGGATTTGGTTTGGTGATTCGTAGTGGCTGAGGTCACTAAGCCAATCATAGGAGCAGACTTTCTCAACCATTTCGGCCTGCTTGTCGACATTTGTAATGGACGCTTGGTGGACAGTACTACATCCCTCACCTCAGTTTGTTCCATTGCCACAAGTCACATCAGCAGAATCGAAACACCTGCTCCCTCTTCCCGGTACCCTGAGTTGCTACACAAGTTCGACAGTCTTACCCGGCCTGCAGGGATCCCGCACCCAGTGCAGCACACCACCGTGCATCATATCAATACCACAGCAGGGCCGCCAGTGCAGAGCAGACCTCACCGCTTGGCTTCAGACTGGCTGCGACTCGCCAAGAAAGAGTTTGAGGCCATGTTCAGGCTGGTCACTGCACAGCCATCGGACAGCCCTTGGTCTTCTCCACTGCACATGGTACCAAAGAAGGGAGTCGAGTGGCGACCTTGTGGGGATTACAGAATGCTGAACGCCCATACCATACCTGACAGGTACCCGATCCCACATATCCAGGACTTCTCCTACTCACTGCACGGCTCAACCATCTTCTCCACCATAGACTTAGTCCGCGCCTACAGCCAAATTCCTGTCTCACATGGTGACATCCCCAAAACAGCCATCACCACACAATTCGGCCTGTTTGCATTCCCATTCATGTAATTTGGTCCACGCAACTCTGCACAGACTTTCCAGTGGTTTATGGACGAGGTCCTTCGTGGTCTAGACTTTTGCATGTGTTACCTTGATGACATTTTGGTGGCATCCAAGGATTAGGAAGAACATTTGCGACACCTTACCGAACTTTTTGAACTTCTTACCACCTACCGAATCCTCATCAACCCTGGCAAGTGTATCCTCGGTGAGTCCTGCATCACATTTTTGGGGCACACCATTTCGGCTGATGGCTCACAACCATGACAGGAAAAGGTCCAGGCTATCTTGGACTTCCCTATCCCGAATACCGCCAAGCAGCTGCGCCAATTCACAGGCATGATCAACTTTTATAGATGGTTCATCCCTGGGGCGGCCGAAAAGCAGGCTCCTTTGCATAAGCTCCTGTGTGGCACTATCAAAGGCAAAGATCCCATTGCATGGACAGCTACCAGTGGCAAAGCTTTTGAAGATTGTAAGGCCAGCCTTGCTTCTGCAGCCTTTCTGCCCCACCCTGTGCCCGATGACCTCCTGGCCGTTGTGATGAATGCCTCCGATTTTGCAGTCGGGGCCGTACTCCAGCAACAGGTCCATGGACACTGGCAACCATTCGGGTTCTTCTCAGCCAAGATGAACCCAGCACAGCAGAAATATGGAGCCTACAACAGGGAGCTTCTTGCCATATATTTGGCCATACGGCAGTTTCGCCGCATGGTCGAGGGCAGAGATTTCATCATTCTAACGGACCATAAGCCTCTAGCTTTCGCTTTCGCCCAGAACACCAACAAGTGCTCCCCACATCTGGCCAGGCATCTAGACTTCGTCAGCCAGTTCAAGACGGACATTTGTCACATCCCTGGCTCCGTTAATACGGTGGCCAACATCCTGTCCCGGTTGGATTCAGTCACCGCCCCTCTCGACTATCATGCACTGGCACAGTCCCAGATGGACGATGAGGAGTTGCTGAGGTTCCTGTGGCAACACACTGGTCTTAAATTGGTGACTCTCCCAGACTCTCAGCAGGAAGTCTACTGCGACATGTCCACCTCAACGGCCCGACCCTTTCTGACACCGAATTTCCGCAGAGCTGCTTTCGATTTGGTACATCGCCTGGCACACCCAGGCATCAGGGCTACAGTACGGTTGGTTGCACAACGGTTCGTCTGGCCCTCCATGAAATCGGACTGCAGGCAGTGGGCCCGTTCCTGCTTATCATGCCAACTGTCTCCTCGCCGGTAGGGTCTTTCTTACCTCCATTCGTCCAGGTTCGACTATGTTCACATCGATCTGATGGGACTCCTACCGTCATCCAAAGGTTTCCGCTATTGTCTCGCCATGGTCGACCGCTTCACACGCTGGCCAGAGGCAGTGCCAGTCGAAAACATCGAAGCAGCCACGGTCGCCAGAACATTTTACACCACATGGGTGGCACGTTTCGGCACTCCCCTGAGGATAACCACCGACCAGGGCCGGCAATTCATGTCTTCCCTGTTTACGGCCCTGACTGCCTTGGTGGACATGACCCATTTCCATACAACGGCCTACCCTCCGGCTACCAACAGGTTGGTGGAGAGATTGCACCATCAGCTCAAGGCAGCCGTTCGCTGCCACAACACCGAGCGCTGGGTTGACATCCTACCGACCGTTCTGCTCAGCATCAGGGCCACCTGGCGAGCAGATCTCCACGCTTCTGCAGAGGAGTTGGTCTATGGCCAGCCACTACGGCTGCCAGGGGAATTCCTCAGTGCCCACCCTGATGCTCCACTGGTCGATGTTCCAAGTCTGGTGACGGATCTCCGCCTGCACTTCAGGGACCTCCGGCCTGCCCCTGGCTCACACCATGGTGGGAACAAACCATTTGTCTTTAAGGACCTCCAGATGGCCACAGAGGTGTTCGTACGCTGCGAGGGGTCTAAGGGGTCTCTCCATCCACCATACGAGGGCCCCTTCCAAGTCCTCGACCGAACTCCGAAGACATCGACTCTCCTGATGCATGGCAGGCGTAGAACGGTCTCTATCGATCGACTCAAGCCTGCCTATGTCTTGGCTGACCAGGAACCAGCAGACCCTGCAGCACCCCTTCCCACAGTAGCACCAACTCCCCCAGCAACCCCAGGCTCCTGGCAAGATACATAGATGTCTTACACCTAACGTGACCCGCACTGGGCGATGTGTCCGCTTCCCAGACCGCCTACAGGGCGGTTTCGTGTGATGTGTCACATCACTGGGAGGAGGGTGCTGTAGCGGCCACACGCAGCAGGTAGCACGGACCTTCAGCGCGTGCTGGCATGAAGCAGTGCTGCGCGGCCGGGCCGCAGGAAAGCGGAGGGGTGAGTGCATCCGGCCGGCGGAGCATTTGCCTGACCCCAGCAAGACCGGGGAGGAATGCTTAGTCTGGCCTTAGCAGTGGCCGCGAGAGCGTTGCCTGTAAGTAGAGTGCTGTGTAATATAATGCAATGTAGCAGTGTTTACATGTTAATAAATACATTATCACGGCCGCGATTGTTTCACTGACTGTAGCCCACTTGTCAGTTCACACAGTTAGTGGTCCACACTCGAGACCACACATACCAAGACAAATCAATGTGCTCTGATCGCTGAATCAAATAAAATTCCCCTGTGTGTTCCCGCCTTCTATCAGGATCACAAAGTGTATGAGAGAAGGCCGGAGTGAATGTTGGACTGGCTGCTCGACTAGCGAGACATGTTCGTCCTCCGTCCTGCCTGAAGAATGGATGACGAAGATATAATGGACGTGGAGCAGCGAAGTATTGAGAGAGTTGAGAGAAGCGGAAGTTCTCTGAGAAAACACGCCGACCATCGGTAACTCTCGCCATATTTCCTACAGTTAAATTTCGGGAACGAACCCGACTGACGACGAACCTGGATCGCCTAGGCAGGAGACGATAGGTGTGACCCGTCGACCACTGCGACATCATGGTTTTGTCGTGTATATATATATATATATATATATATATATATATATATATATATACACATATATCCGGCCTACATAACATATTCGGTTAGTTCTTGGTCTGGGTTCGAATACTGTTTCGGGAATTGATGTTGTGTTGCCCCTTCACTTCGCTTTACACAAATCGGCTCTTAAAACCATGTTATTAAACAGTCGTTAAACCTTCTCACCTATCAACTCGCCTTAATGTGTAATTTAAAAAAAGCATTTTAATATGTCACATTAAATTAAGTATTTTACTCCGCATATTTATCTGCCTGGTATAAGTAACTATGTTACTATATTTATGGAAGCAAAACCACTAGATATTATGTGCACTGCTATCTTATTCGTGTAAATGTAATTAGATACAAGTAGCACACAAAGTGACGTAAATTGAATCTTTTTCCGCAACACAAAAGTAATTGCCCAAATTAACATTTTTATCTCATGCAGTCTCTACTTCAAAACACTTTTGTTGTTTTACATACAAAAAGCAGCTATGGTGATTTTTCATTTTATCTGTTTATTATTTATTTTCTTTTATAGGAGGAAACAATGTACCTTTTGAAAACTTAACATGAACACGCATGTTTAACAGATTATTATTTCTGATGCTGATTCCAAAATACAAATTTAACAAAAAGGTGTCTTGTATGTAATTCGAACCGAGGTCTCCGGACCAGGAGTGGACCACTCTCACCAGGCCACGAACAGCAGTTAAAGCTTCGACTGTCTGCAGTGACTTCACACTTGGTTCGCCTTTCCCGAATTAAACCAGCTATGATCACGGTAGATATCGACGATCTGGCAACAACGCTTCCCGCGGCACGAATCAGAGTTCGCGCGCTCACGTCTTATTGGCTACAGTATTTAGGCTGTAGTTTGAAAACGGTGCATCGGAGACCCAAGGTTCCTATATTTTTCTGACTCTGCGTTGTGCCCCCTACCCGTGGTTTCAGTTTGTCGGTAACCTTTAGGAACCCCTTGTATATATATATATATATATGCATGTATGCATGTATGTATTCATGAATATATATACATATATATGCATGTATGCATGAATATATGCATGTATGCGTGCATTTATGTCTACTCCTAATACCTTATTATAAAGTCCACGATGGAAAAGAAATTATTACAGAATATTATGCCATGACTGAAGAATACGACGCTATACTCTTGTCGGTATGCTTGATACATTAATTTTTATGTAATAATGAAAAATATTCCGTTCACCAACGGTTAAAGATGAGCAAATTTCCTTTATGCATTTTTGTCCCGCACAGTTTTCACCACGAAGTAAATATGTATTATACATGCATACACAAATATATACGTATATATTAACACACACATGTATATAAGTATACACATAAATACATGTATATACATACATATATATATACACATAAGTAAATGTATACACGTATTTATTAACATTTAGTGCTGATAATTACTGTAATTTCATGACAATAATTTTTTTAATGCTGTTATTGTGTTTTTCTATTTTAAATTCAGCCACTGAGTGATGCTAGTGTTGTCAGTACGCAGTGCGACCAGTGCACACACACCATTTGCTTAGTCTTTCAGTGATAGCAACAGATCCCAGTTGTGTTCTTATGTAAGTGAGCCTTCACTGAAGTTTGTTAACTGATTAACTTAGCTCTGTTTGTTTAATTCACCTGCTATAATATTTTCTTTATTACGGCTTCACGCACACTGTTTCACGTTAAAAGTTTATGTTGTAACTTTCTTTAACAGTCATAAACTTAAAACTTAGTATCAACATAGGCATTGTGGTTTAATAGTTCCCTGCGGTGGACTGGCACAAGCTTGTATTCTTTAGAACATGGTATTTAAATTATATTTAACATATACCCTGGTCCTGGATCTACTGCACGTCAAAGTGCAGCTGCCGCACGTCAACACCTGTGACATCGACAGAAAAGTCACAGGGTCGGCGTCAAAAAGGAAGGTAAGCCTCGGCCGATAATTGTAAAGTTCACTTCCTATCAAAGGCTGGATGAAGTGTTCCACGCGAAGCGCTTCTTAGCGAGAAGTGGTGTTACCATACGTGAGGATCTTACGATGGAACGCCTTGCACTGCTGAACGCTGCAATCGCTAAGTATGGTCTGCACAACGTGTGGACAGCAGATGGCAGAATTGTCATTAAAAGTGGCTCACGTCGTTTCGGGGGCTTATTCTGAGTTTCGTGGTTATGAAGCAATAGTCGGTATGAAGCAACTGTGCCGCGGCCTACTGAAAAAGTATTTTCCCTTCCAGTCCACAAAATCTGTATTCAGAGTTTCAGTCGGCACGAGGGCCAACACGTTCGGGTATCGTCGGCTCTAAATATAGATAATATTAATGTTGATAACTTAAGAATATTTCCTCAGTTCAAACGGGTAATAATACGCAATTAAACGCTTTTCGTTTAAACAGCGACGCATTCTTCTCATATTATCTTTTTGGAATCTCTTTCGTCGTGCAGTGGTAGCGGAGTGGTATAGTGCGCGTGTTTGTTTTTAGCTGTGGTAGGGTTTGTGGTTCAAATCTTGTTCGATTCTTTACTTTTTTTTAAGTTGTTTTTTATGATGTGTTATAGTCGTACGTGGTTTATTCTTTTCTAATAAATTGTTTATTTCATGTAGAATTTTTGTTTCACTTAATTTACTGTTATTATACAATCTGACAGAATGGAGGGGATTGCTAACAAACGTAAATATTTTCAGTACATAATAATTATAAAACCTGTACAAAAAGCGTCCTAGATAGTATATTTTTTATTGAGTTGACTAAATGTTCAAAGCTTAGTCTACAGTATTTACGAAGATGTGCATTTTCAGTTCGTATTTTGAATTTTTTTTAATTGTGGGAAAATAACAGTAATTATGTCCTAACTTCAGACACGTGCAAGTGTTTCCAATATTCTCTATTGATCGGAGAAAAAAATATATATACGTGTTTATTATTATTATTGTTATTATTATTATTTAACATAACGTATGCGTTTCTATACCATTCGTCCGATTTCGATTAAATTTTGGTGGGTTATGCGTGCACCCTCGAAGGTTACTGACAGAAAATTTTACATATCATGGAGGTAAGAATAGAATAACATGTTAACAGTTATTATAAAAGAAAGGGAGGGGAGTGGCGAACTAAAGCAAGCAGAACAAGGGATACAAAAATTTTGCGAAACACTTTTAAGTGTTCCTAAAATGGCCATTAACGATGAGTAACACAATATTTTCCTATTGTTTAGCATTTTCCAAAATTTGAAACCACGCGAATGAAGTCGCGGGCAAAATAAAAAAAAAAAAAATCATGGATGGGTGTGTAGGCCAATTTCTGTGTGTGTGCGTGCGCGCGTATGTGTAAAAGCAATGTTATAACAACATGGTTAAGTTTTTAACAAAGAAGTTAATTATCTACACATGTAAACTATAATTTTAAAAAGTAATAAAAAAACACGGAGTGACCGGGATTTGAACCACGAATCCAAAATACAATTTAGCAGGCTAACTCACGCCGCATCCAACTTTTTTTTTTTTTTTACATTTCTGGTTTTATTATCAAGGGTATGGTTACATAAGCCTGGTACAACAAAGGACAGTCATGAACTAAACAGGAAATCATGTGAACGCGCAACTTAAAACGTTTTCGACATTGTGTCATGAGTTCTTAACCATGTCGTGAAGAAGAGAGCACAAAAACACTGGTAAGGCGGCCGCAGTCATTGTGGCAAGTGACACGGATTCGTGGAATGCCACACAAGTTGATAACACATCACTACGTTCTTAGTAACATGGAGCAAGGTTTTAGAAGAAAAATAAATGTCTCCCGAACCACCGTTGTAACGTACCTCTCCGAGCCATGTTCCATCTGTCTTCACGGAGGACCGAGATGAAATCGGGTGTCGATACGGCGGGTAATGCATCAATCAAAAAGTGGATAGCATGCAGAACAATCCAGTGAGCAGCACGTCTACGAATTGAAGGAAAGGCGTAAAAGTCACAGTGTAGGAGTTGTACATCGGAAACGTCTCTGTCATGAATCAGCCGTGTCACATGGGACACGCACCATCGCCAGATCGGCACAGCATGGTCGCACATGGTGATACGATGTATAGCAGTGTCAACACCTCCACAGAACTGACACGTAGTATCGTCAGTGAGATGTATTTGGTGACATCGTAGGGCCGTCGAAAAAAGATTGTTGAAGAAACCAAAAGCTGTGGAACGTAGATCCGTCCCAATTTAGCAGGCTTACTCACGCCGCATCCAACTGAGTCAAACTCACATACCTTGTGAATGCTTTCAAACAATTAAAATTATAGATTTAACAAATATCAAATATATACGCGTCTTTTGTTTTCCAGCTGTTTACTTATTTAATCTCATTACGTGTATTTGCTAAAGGATTATTTTGCTCAACATTTTCTCACGTTGCTAGATATCTCGTAGAAGAGACTTGTTCCACAAGTACACAAATAAGAAGAAAATAGTTGTGGATATTATGGCAGTTACGGTAAATTATTATTTCCATTTAATTAAGCCGAGTCGTTGAGATAGAAACAACATTTCCTTTCCATGTGTAAGTATAGCAGATATAACTACAACGTCGCCATATACCTGCCATTGCGAGTTACCGACGAAATTCAGCCTTTCCAACTGCTCGCGAGCAGTTGGTAAGTTCCTACCGGACTCGTGACGTCAAACGACCCCCGTTTTAAACTTAGAATACCAAACAGTCGTTTGGAACCGACTATCGCTCAGTAACAACTTTTTTCGTAGGAAACAGAAATTCAGAATAAGCCCCCAGGTATCTCGGTCAGAACACCTTAAGACAGCAATGTGAAGCAAATTGATTTGTAGTTATTAGTCTCTAGACATTCATAATATTCTGTATTGTCTTTACTTCTAGTTACTTAGCATTCAAAAGTACAACATTTATACTATAGTCTTTTTAGCAGTACATTATTGGTTAATTTAAGTAGTACTCTTCTAGTATAACTACTTACACAATTTCATGTTTTTTTTATTTTTAATAAGTAATTTAACATAACATTATTTTTTCGTACTCGAAAATCTGCTCGATAATGTTTTGTTTTTCGAACAATGATGACCTTAACTTATTTGTCTTGTTTTCAGAACCCGGAAACCTTGTATTCAAGAATCGAGATTGTTAATATCAATAGTTTGTTCTCTGGTTAATAACGTGCCAGATTCCATTGAAATAGCCACAGGTTTTGAACCCATTGTGTGGAAAGCTGTAGGTGAGTTCCTTAGCCTGTTCTTGCATTATGTTGCAAAGTTGTGACAGTGATTTCTCGCCCAGCTAGCTGAACATTCTTCAGGGCGATTCCTTCGACACCACCAGTTGTGAAGACACTCCAACAGAATCCCTGCCCTCGCCCACCACCAAAGAGTTTCTTAGTTGAAGACTTGCCACACATCCACATGCCATGCAAGCTTTACATATAAATGCTCAGTCACTTGTCGCACATTTCCATGAATTAATTTATGCCATTGATAATATTGATGTCCCTATTATTTAAGTATCGGAGACGTGGCTCAAACCATCCCTCCCGTCCCAACTTGTAAACATCGCAGTATACACTCTGTTACGGAATGACCGCATTAATGAACAAGGTGGCGGAGTTGCGGCGTATGTTCGTTCAGATCTTAAACCTACTTGCGTGGCAAAATCAGAAAGTGAATATGCTAAACGTCCAGAGTATATGTTAGTTGAAATTTCCGTTAGCAATGTAAAATGCTAACTGGTTTATTTTACAAACCACCGAATGTTGGACATCTCGAAGATATGGAAACTGTGATTCTCATTGTTCACCACATATATCATATCAGCAAATAATAATAATGGGTGACTTTAACACAAACATGCTGGAAAAACAAACAGGGCTGCACTACTCTCAAGTATCGTATCCACCTGCAATTTGAACTGCCTTCCGTTATCCGCCACTCGCCACACTGCTAAAACTCATACCTTACTAGACCTAATTCTTCCCTCTAACACTGATAAAGTATTAGCCTTTGGATAATGTCCTGTTTCTGGTATCTCTGCTCATGACCTTATTTATATTTCTTGCTCATTAAAATCTGGAAAGAAGAGACATAAATATATTGAATTCAGGGATATGAAATCCATTGACCAAGCAGAACACTTAGCAGATTTTAGTAGACTACAGTTGCAATAGATTTATGAATGCAATAATGTTGACGGCAAGGTTGAGCAACTTACCAACATGTTGACTATTCTATATACGATAAACATGCCCCCGTAAAAACGGCCAGAGCTGAGCGACCACCTGCGCCCTGGCTCAGTGACGATATTAAAAGACAATGCGTGAACGCGATACAGCACACGGTAAATTTAGGAAAAACCCAACCGATGATAATTTTGAATTATATCGAGTATAGCGAAACAGAATAAAACAAAATATACGTAATGCTAAATTGAAATATGCCAATAATACTCTCGACTTGAAACAACCTACTAAATTATGGAAACATTTCAGTGACTTAGGCACGGGTAAAGATAAACACACCGACGATGTACAGTTATCTCTTGATGATCTCAACAAACACTTTTCTACAGTAACTTCCAAAGTATACGCTCTTAGTAGGCTTCACTTAATAAAAAAAAATTATGATTCACGCAGGGATAAAATACAATTTTCTTTTTAAAATGTTAGGCCAGGAGATGTACGTTTTGCAATCATGAAGGTGCGTTCAAATGCTAAAGGTATTGATAACCTTGAAATGAAACTTTTCAAACTCTTAATAGACGTAATAATATTTCCTTTAGCGCATATAATAAATCAGTCTCTTGAAACTTGTCTTTATCCAAAAATGTGGAAATATTCAGTAGTAAAGCCGTT
Source organism: Medauroidea extradentata (assembly GCA_003012365.1). Lineage (NCBI taxonomy): Eukaryota > Metazoa > Arthropoda > Insecta > Phasmatodea > Phasmatidae > Medauroidea > Medauroidea extradentata. Next base: position 32,220 of record PNEQ01057033.1, read on the forward strand.
GCTTAAATTAAAAAATCCTACCACCTTGAAAGATTACAGACCTATTAGCATCATACCATCTATTTCTAAAGTCATAGAGTAAATAGTGTGTAATCAAATTGTATGTTATTTAAATAAGTATAAAGTTCTAGATCAGTACCAGTCTGGTTTTAGAAATGGACATAGCACAACTACTGCATTACTGAAAATAACGGAAGACGCTTGTGAAGCAATGGATAAGAAGCAGGCTACAGTACTTACTTTACTAGATTTTAGTAATGCGTTCAATTGTGTTGATCACGATGTGTTGGTATTCAAGGTATTTTCTATTAATTTTTCCTATCAGGCACTTGATTGGTTTAAATCTTATTTGAGTGAGAGGAAGCAATGTGTTGCTAATAAAGCAGGCAGACGTAGTTCGTGGTGTCAGCTAACATCATGTGTACCCCAGGGAAGTGTCCTGGGTCCTCTCTTATTTTCTTTTATAAGTTAAAGACATATCTACATCACTTTCCCACTGTAAACATCACTTGTGTGCTGATGATCTACAAATATATAAATACACTCGGATATAAAAAAATTGCATGACAACGTACACAGTGGCCCGAACCAAATGGCCTAAATATAAATGCTGAAAAATCACAACTTTTATTAATATGTAGCAAAAAGTTCTTCTCAAATTCTCATACAGCCGCACTGCCAATTGTGTACATAAATAATGCTCCTCTCGAATATTGTACTGCTGTTAAAAACCTAGGTGATTTTTGACACGCATTTAACGTGGACAAAACAAGTAGCGGCGATTTGTAAAGAAGTGTTCTATGCATTACACACACTGAAAGGAAACAAAAATTTTCTAACGACACTACTTAGAAAGCAATTAGTGCAAGCTCTTATTCTCCCTCACTTTCACTATTGTGATGTACTATACAGTAATTTAGGCACAGCACTCGCTAGTACACTACAACGTGGTTTTAACACATGTATAAGATTTACATTTAACATGCGCACACAAGATCATATTACGCCTTATTTGAACAGTTTAGCTTGGTTAGAACAAAACAAGGAAACTTCATTCATTTTGTCTACTATATCTATATATATAAAAATGAAAGGTGACTGATTGACTGACTGACTGACTGACTGACTGACATATCAAACTGCAGCCCAAACCACTGGACTTAGAATCGTGAAATTTTTTGTGGGGGTTCCCTTCAGGTCGTAGGCGAGCACTAAGAAGGGATTTTTCGAAATTCGACCTCTAAGGGGGTGAAAAGGGGTGAAATGTGTTTCCGAAGAAACGTCGATAGAGCTCGAACCCGACGGCCTATTATCGTGATATTTTCTTTAATAGGACACTCGTAAAAATGCATATTAGCCAATTTAAGGATTTTTCGTAGTTCAACTTTTAAGGGGCTGAAAAGACGTTAAATGTGTTTCCAATCAACTATTGATATCTATCGAACCCTTCGGGATAGAGAGTTGATATTCACTTCAAAATATTGCTTACGTAAATACCCAAAAAGTAGTTTTAGGTTTT
>PNEQ01057034.1:0-50033 GCA_003012365.1 Medauroidea extradentata
TATTTCATCATGTTTCCGATGTGCTAGTAGTCACGTCCGCCGCCCTCGAAGGGTTAAGACGCAGTTGGGACAGGTATCTATGACGTAGTTTATTCGGGTTTTCCACTATGAGCCACCCGGGCTTTGAGTCATCGGCCAGCCCTCAAGGTGTTACGAAACAGCCGCCGACCACTGGCCTCCAGGAACATGGCACGCAACAATACAAAGGATTCTAGCCTGCATGTCATTGAATTCGCGAAATTTTCCTGTCCCTAGTAATAAGAAAAGTCAGACGCATGTAGGTTAGATGAAGAAAGTCAATAATGAAGTCGTTTTTACCGTACATTGCGCAATTTCTTTCACACAACTAGCTACAGTGCTGAGTATTAAGTTTTTTTGAACAAAAGATGCCGACCTTCTTAATTTTAGCCTGGACGACAACTCATCTGCATGAATATAATATTATAAACAGTGGAATACATAGCACAAGAAACTGGCATAATGGGTGCAACTGCGCGGCCTTTGTACCAGATGTAATGTTTCGTGTTCTATGCGCGCGCGGAGACAAGAGGACGATAAGGTTCAGACTACCACACTCAATGATAACCGCATCGTCTCTATTCACGACGCGCCAGACTAGCGTGTTGTGTTTTCGTACTAGGCCACTCTATTTTTCTATAAGACTTTAAGTGATGACGATATAATTTTTTTTCTGATGCTAGGTTTTTGAATCCGGCTGGAATTTTTTGAAGTTACAACAGCCTTTAAAAAGCCGTTTTTAGCCATTTTCAGGGGGCCTAAAATGCTGTTTCACATAAGCGTGCTACATATTTAATATAAGCATGGTTTCAAATGTGAGTTCTTGTCGTAAATAGACGTACTGCGAATAAGCCAAGTAGTTTCTTGTAGAACAGAATAAAAATGTCACACTACATTACAACACCGTCCATGCGCCTTTCAACTCCCAAGCCATGTTAATACACTTTATTTTTAGAAATGTTTAGGCTGTAATCTGTTCGGTCAAAAATATCATAATGCTAAAGAAATTTGTATCAAACATTTTAAATTTTACGGTGCAGTTGGGCTGTTTTAGTGGCGTTCTTGGTAATTCGAATCTGGTTTTCTTATACGACATTATAATAAAACAAAGTAGAAAAATGTTTCCCGCATAATACACATCATGTTACTAGTGCCACATAAATTATGAAATAGCCTTAACGATTTTCAATTTGTAAATGATGCACATTTTCATAAGAACTGTACTCTGTAATCAGAAAAAAAATATTGAAGATACGCGTGCAAATATTCTGAGCATTCTATCGAGAAAAATGATGCCTAACTCATCTGTGAAACATTTCGCATGTCCCATAAATTAATTTAAACAACTTATTGCGAATCGTTTAAATATGAACCTGAAATGCACTCAAAACACACTGTTAAAATGTATTCGACACCAAAAAAAAATTAAATAAATAAATAAAATAAACTTAAAACTACAACGACTTTTAAACAAAGAAGCATAATTACGTAGCTTTCAATAAGGCTTTACAGCAACAAAAATATACATTCCTTATAAGCAATACGCATAAAATAATTCTGTTCAAAACAGAGGAAATAACCTCCTAATTTATCTTTAGTGAATAATACTCGACCAACGGTAAACATCGATAAGCACAAATGCAAACAGACCGTTACAAAATAAAATTTTGATGTAGTGAATCAGTACTCATATGACAGTACGCAGGTTTTTTTTAAGGTTGACCTGATGGGCGCTCAATTAACAACGAGGCCGCTGTATCACTGAGCTACAAGTGAAGCGAGCCGAGGGAGAGAACAAAGGACGTAGGGAGAGGCGACCTTGCAGCTCGACCTTGGAGACGAACCAGGGGGAGAGGTTGTCTGTTACGGGCAGGAAACAAAAGTAATCCTCTCTATGCCCTCCTCTCAACAAATCCCATCAAGCAAGCTGGCCGCGAGGGTTGGTGTGGTGGGTTACACGCCGGCTTACTATGACGAGTCCTAGTGTACTCGCCGCCACGCTGGTATGAATAACTCATCGTTTGTTTCACATGTAAGCACTCTCTGGGTTGTCCGACACACGCCCGAGGTTTTACCTAACTAACCTTGCGCTTATTACCGACACACTTTTACTCCGCAGCCCATACACAGTACGACTTGAAATTCTAGTCTGCGGCATATGATTAAAGCTTAGCAACGAGCTGTTATAATGTTAGAGAGAGGGTGAGTGAGAGAGAGATTTTGGTCAGCGCTTAACATCGTGTTCTTTAGCGTTGGTGAGGGGTGACATGAGGTGAGTATGGAGCATTACCGGAATGAAAGGGCGGGGGAAACGGGAGATCCCCGAGAAAACCCGCAGACCAACGGCTGGAGTGAGGGTAACTAATAATTTTTTAATTGAAATTATTTACTATTAATCTTAAACTTGGTTGCATTATTTCAAGATAAGCTTCGTGTTGAAAAATAATGTTATTGTCTACAAAGATAATAAAACCGTGACCTTTGAATGACTTCGACAACGGTGATAAGACTATAAACTGAGGTGTTTGCTTAGATGGCATAATGCTGCCGAGTTCCATAAAACCTATGGTTACGTAAAAACCTAAGCATGAGAAAATAAGCAACAAAAAGAAGAAGAAAGAAATACACCAAGAAGGTCCAAACATAAAAATGGCAACAACGTGGGCATAACAACAATGGGCAACACATACGAACAGCGGCAGTGTGGTTGTAGACAAGACAACACAATGAATAGGCCTATAACACAGACGACACAAATAAAACGTTTATGGAACTGGTGTCTGTTCCCATCTTCAGACACACGAACAATCTGAGCAACTCCAGCAGACTTCATATTTGTTGCTCTTTTTCTCCTGAATAGTCATTTCATGAAACTCAGCAACATTACCGACAATGGCATATAACCTGAAAATCACATCAATTAGTATAACCTGAAAATCACATCAATTAATCCTTAAACATCCTTAAATACTTGGAATTTATTGGTTTGTGGACATACGCCATTGCTCATGTTTTGTCGACCAAACATGTATTGGAAAACAAAGTGGCAAAGTACAAATAAAAGACATAAAAGACACAGAAAACGTAAGCAAAACAATCCCAGAGGAACTTCGTCAGTATTTTTATTGTAAACTTCCTTTTCAACAAACATTTAAAAATCTCATCCTTAAATACGACAAAAAATGTAACAATACCTAATACAGTTTCTATGTTTTTATTTACTATAAAGTAAAATTTTTTTGCTTCAAGCCTCAAAGAATTTTTCTTTTTGCAGTAAAGAAAACTTTTTTTTTTCCTGTTCCGGTTGCCGACTATATACTAGCAGATGCCGTAATAGATTTAACAGCATTTATCTTCAGCAAACTTATATTTAAAATTACTCGTCATTAAGGCACTCGCCTCGTGGCCGTGTGTTTATGTAGTGAGGCACGGATACAAGGACGATGTTAACTGGCTTATCTAGTGCGGTATCGCCTGTAGCGCAAGACACTGAGACGACGTGCAGTAGTATCGTTGATCACTCGCCTGACTGACACTTTCAGTGGTGAACACATATTATTATTGGTCGAAAGTTTTAAGTTAAGTCTAATAAACCTGGAGCCGCGGTGGCCGAGAGGTCAGACCTCTCGCCTCCCACCACGGCGATCCGGGCTCAATTCCCGGCGGGGTCGGTCCCCGGATTTTCGCATGTGGGGATCGTGCCGGGCGATGCCGCTGGTCGGCGGGATCTCGGGGCTCTCCCATTTCCCCCGCCCATTCATTCCAGCGCTGCTCCATACTCACCTCATGTCACCCTTCACCATCGCTAGACATCTCACTCACTCTAATAAATCTTTCTAGCATTGTTTCAAAGAATCCTGTAAGTAGCAGTTTAGATATAATAAATTGAAAAAGCAGTTTTTAGCCATTTTGAGGTGCTCCGAAACAGTTTTTCTAATTGAAACTGCTTTTCCGATATCGGTGGAAGTGTTGGTTCTTTTCGTAAATCCACACATTGGAACCACGCTGAGAAGTTTCTCAGAAAAAGAGTTCTGCTATCACGCTGCAACGCTGTTTTCAAGGCAGGCGCCTTAGGGCACAGTTTACTGCAATTTTCATCACCACGTTTTTATTTTTATATTTGTACCAGTTATTTTTTCTTGTTTTAGACACAAAATGAGACTGAATTTTACTCTTATAAAATATTTTTATCACACATAGTTTGCATTATTTCTCGTTATAACCAAAATTTACATGTTTCTGTTTTAAGGACGACACTATAACCAACTCGCTTACCAAACTGAAAAAAAATCGCAGTGAATAACGATGTTGTAGGCTACAAATTCAGCTATGTTAAATCACAAAATAAAATATTTTTGTATTTAAAAAAAATGAAATTTTCATTTTTTTTTTTCATTTCAGAATTTTTAATTAAAGACAAAAAATTATTCTTTGTTTTTATGTACGTGATATTGTAGCCTGTGACGTCTTTATCCACCGTGACTTTTTTTTTTCAGTTTGGTATGTCAGTTGGTTTAGTATAGTCCTTAAAACGGAAACATGCAAATTTCGACATTTACAGGCCATTACGCGAAAACTACGACAGATGAAAAAATTTCGTAAGAGCCAAATTTGGTCATATTTTGTATCTAAAGTAAGAAATAAATATCTGGTACAAATGAAAAATAAAAACATGGTGATGAAAATTGTTGTAAACCGCGCTCTTAGTATTTGTATTGCTTCTCTAAGATCGCACACAGTAGGGCCTATATGTGCCAGCGACGGACTAACAGCGTCAAGCAGTGAGAGATAGTTCTCGGCTCGGCGCCTCCGCGAGGTATTTATATCTGGACTTCCGGTGTCTGGCCCCCCTCCCCCCCCTCTTTCACTGGATCATGCTCCGTGGCCCTGGATCACACCCAGCGGCATCTTCCCACAACCGCATATCTAGCCTCGGCACTGACAGAGAAGTTCATTAATAACCAATTGTAACAATTCTGATTCTGTTAAATTGCGGACAGATGTCAGTAGATACACGATTTTGTTGCGAAGATATCTCTACACAGTTCGGTTTTAACGCCTCGTGTAGAATTATGCAGTTTTACTTCGTGGTCAGTGGCCGGATATTTCAACTCTCAATATTATTGCGGTTTCACTGGCAAATCACAGACGTATGGTGTTACAATAATCTTATTATGATTGGCTCACTCGAATGAGAGACATGTTTGAGCAAAGATACGCTGCCAATAACCACGAAGAAGAAATATCGACGTGCACGTACGGCAATGAAACAAAATTGGGCAGAAATATTATCGCGACAAACTTGGGACGTTAGTTATCAAGTGTGTGTGCAACTATTAGTGTTGTTTCTTTTACAGAACTTATTGTTTCTTCTACTATCTACGTAGTAAGAACAATCGCAGTAAGGCCTCGAAACTTCCTGTCACTATTTAAACATTACTAGTGTTCCTGAAATATATACAAGTTGATTCAAGTGTACGAACACTTAACCACGCGAAACGTCGCGGTTTTGTCATGCACTCGTAACAAATGCAGCTATGTGCAGTGTAGAACCGCCAATCCCAGGCCGTATAACACGTCAAAAATGCATAACGCACTAGCATTACCCAAGAACACAATCCGAACTGTACCCTTCCTGTCCAGAATATCAAATCAATATTGTGTATTGTGCCCTCAGGCGTTAATAGAGTACAGTAGAAACTATGAATTGTGTTTATTGCTTACACTTAAGACTACCTTTTCCTTCAGCAAGGCGATCAGGTCTCCGGATTTTCGCATGTGGGAATAATGCCGGACGATACCGCTGGTCGGCGGGTTTTCTCGGTGATCGCCCATTTCATTCCAGCGCCGCTCCATCCTCACATCATGTCACCCCTCACCAGCGCTGAAGACCTAGACGTTAAGCGCTAACTAAAATCTCGTTACTTCCTTTTTCTTTTGGACGAAAGCTATAATGCAAACAACTGTTAAGTTCGTCTCTCCACAATTGGTCCTTGTTTTTATTTGACACCTCCTGGCGGGCGTTCGGCCAGTCATAAAAAGCAACTAAATATAGGCCCAATCATCTGGTATCACTAGGGACATAAAAAATTTTTTTTCCCCATTTGGATACATGCCAGATCAAAACAACTGTAAGTTCGTGTCTCACTGATTTGTAAGGCCATGAACTTTTCGCCAACCAACAAATAATTTCGCCCCAGTTTGTTTCAACGCCCTATGTGCATACCTACAATCCGCATTTATAGCCATCGATTGTATGTTTTAACTGCCACGTGTCTTGAGGTTCTGCCTGCAAATACACACGTGTGTTGTTGCAATAACCTTACTGTGGTCGGCACAGTCAAATGAGAGACGTCACTCCACATAGACATGCTGCCAATAACCATGAAGCACAACTGCAGACGTGCACGTAAGGCACTGAAACAAACTGGGGCGAAATTATTTTCGCGAAATGTCCATGGCCCTACTGATTTGACTTCTCGATGGCGCGTAGCCAATAATAAAGAAGACGTCGTGTATGCGAGCAGCCAATGAGCAGCTGCCGTCTGCCTAAATACACAGAACACATATATTCTTGAAGGTTAGCCTAAATGCCAATGAACTCGCGAAGTTTTCCCGCCTGCACCTATTGGCTTCTAACTGTACAAGCGGGTAGTATCGATAACTCTACGAATGTTTTACTTATTTGATGCTGACTTGTAGTAGTCAAATGCTTTCCAAGACAGTCGTCATCCAGTCACAGAAGTGACGTATACGTTCTTGACGTTCTTCACGATTTATGGCAGCCAGTTTGCAAAAATAAAAAACAAAAATCCTAGACAAAAGTTATTGCCAACTTTCTGAGAAAAAAATTTTTCTTGCATAGCGTATTTCTGAAGAACTATCTCTGGCGCCCGAGGTTTCGTACATTTAATGCGGTGCAAAAGATAACGCTTGACAAATGCATCACACTGGATAAATGTTTGCTCATAAAGTTGGCAAATACGATTATCTAGAACTGTTGCTCTTTAGTTTTTCCTTATTGCCTTTCAAGAGCGTGTAGATTTTAACTGGTGTTTTCAGGCTTTATTTATCTACCACACACTTTTAGTATTATACTCTATAGTAAGCAATGTTCGCAAGTTTACGCATATGTACGTAAATAACTATTTTGCGAACATAATTTCTTTCCAGGAAAGGTAAAAATTTATTATCTATAGACACGGCATTTTACTTTAGTCCTATTGCATGTACTTACAGAGAGAAAAAAAGTAGTGAAAATGGCTATTAAATTTTTAGGGCATTGGCGCTAAGCCTCTTGGAGGCCGAGGGGAAAAAATGCATCCTGGCGTCTTTAGGTTAATTCTTTGGCTTTTGACACTTGTAATAATAGAACACTGTTGCAGATATAATGTTAATGCTATTGGACTATAACGACCGTGATCAGCTGTTCGCTGTAAGGCCGACTCTTAGGCTGGAATTCATAGTCGAAGGCTTGTTTAGCAAATAAGAAATACATATTTCAGTAATGAATTCATAAACGCTTACTTCACAAAGTAAAACTTAAATAAGCATTACTTATATAGGCCAAGTTGTACTTGATGAAGTAACCAAATAAGTATCGCTACAATATCAGTACCAACATGACACAACTGAGTTTGTATTTTAATTACAGTAGTCATCTAAAGTAATTTAATATTTGGTTAAATTTGATCGGCAATTCCAACTGAAAGTATTTTTCATTTACTTTAATACATGTTCAAAATTAATTAACAATAATGATGTCAAAAACGAGTTAAAGTGTTAACATATTTTTTGTATCTGTGCAGTTTACTAACTGTGAAATAAAAAATTACATTCACGACTTGACTCACTGAAAAATATGTTTTGCATGAACACGTGCTACATACTTGTTGATTAGAATATTTTACTTAATTGTGTTTCAGTTGATATTCAGCGTAGGAATATCAATTATGATGAAATTAACGTTCATATATAATATGTCACATATTATTGCCGAACCTGTTTTGCTTACCAACTGGCAACATAACTTCATATCACAAAGCTGGCTTTGAGCACGTGTACGTAATTTTTGTGAATGATATGGTCAAGTGTACTAAATTTGTAATATTGTTATCTTATGAATAGTTTTCTGTCAGATTCAAAACTGGGAAGCTTAAACTAAATTACTGCTATATAGGCTACACGTTGTGCTTGGCGGAAATATTTTAAGGTTATAGGTTAACGAATGCCCGTTCGTATGCTTCAATGAAGTTAATATAATGCTGCTTTTTACAAGTTGTTCCTAACATTGCGTCTGTTACTGACTTAAAATGAAATGCTCTAATATTATACATCCTGAACGTGTTCTTGACCGCATCTCATGCCGCGTTTGAAATAAAGTTTATAAACTGCCTGCCGGACGTGTTTTGCCTACCAACTGATACCATAACCTATCACAAAACAGACTTTAGCATATTTGCGAATTTCGAGTATAATGAGATAAAGTGAACGGTCTTGTGTACTAAAATTAAATGTTGCGATCACATAATTATCTTTCTGTCATCTTCCAACCTGGCATGCTACCACTTGACGAAAATGTATTTAGGTTATAGGCGACGCTAAATTTCGTTCACTTCAATTACAATATTATTACTCTTGTTTTTATAAGTAGGTCCTAACAGAAACGATAGTTATTGTGTAGAAATTTACTGGGTGTAAAGTTCGTAGATCTTGATAGGCCAAGGTGGATTTTAAACATTTTCAATCTGCAACTTTTTCATTATAATATATAGCCAGGAACACATAACGAAGTGTTCACTTCATATTAAAATGGAATTAACAAATATAAAATCATTCCAATAAATTGATTACCATACAAAATGCTTTAAGAAACCAAAACACGAAGAAAGTGCTTGAATAAAGGTTAAGAAATGAGGCTATGTTTTCGTAACTGGTCTGCTGAATTTTCATTTTTCAGTTTGGTTCTATGAACATTTTATACCTAAATTTTAAATACATTTCTTCGTTAAATATGTTGAATTAAATATCAATGCGAAGGAAGGAATCCCTTACATAACCTATTTCTTACATACAAATCCTTTACTTAAGTCACCTAGGGAGCAGACTTGACAAAGTACAACTTAGGCCTATATGCGTGGATAAGCAATGCTTATTTGATTATGAATACTTGTGAAAAAAGTAGCAGTTATTTTGTGGCTGTGAATACATGTTAAACAGTACTTATTTGAAGCCATACTTCATGAAGCATTACTTGACGGGGTCACAAAAAGCAATAATTATTTCTAGCACTATGAATTGAAAACTGTACTTAAGCACGGATGTAAGTAGCACTTATTTCTAGTACTACTTATATCACCACTATGAATTCCAGCCTTACTCTTTCAACACTTGTCTCATAGCCTCTATGTGCAAGGCATTCAACACGGCCTGTCTTCCGCTATCTGCGCGTTAGACGTTCTAAAGAGACGGAGCAGTAAGGTCGACCTTGAAGCACGCATCAAATGCCGCGTCGCCTCAACGATCCAAGCGCTAAACTAGCGTGCAAGCTTCCCGCCGAACTGTTTTTACCATGGAACGTTAAGCGGTGACCATATAATTTTATTGGTGGGAAGTCTGCAACTAAGTTCAGTGCAGGTCGCAGTCTTGAGTTTCACACACATGCGGTTAGTACATTTTGAAGTATGACAGTCTGAATAGGCCATTTTTAGGCATGTTGGAGGGCTTATAAACCGTATTTTTAATGAGCATAGTGTCTTAACAATAAGGTTCCTACCATGTCTGAAGTGTTTTTTTTTGTACTTTGACACAACGGGCACACGTGGAGTGTTTTCGTCGAAAAAAACTGTTTACGAACACACTGCAACGCACTTGAAGCGTGAGGTAGGCGGCAACCTTAAGAGAGTTTAAGCTGAGAAAAATCATAATTTTACATTTGTAAGACATACTGTTAGTTCTGTACACGTTACTTGCGAGTACATTTTCGCCTTACAATAAAATATTAGCCCAGTAAATTTTCCCATGTGGAATTTTAAAGGCAAAATTGGCATTTTTGTTACTTCATACACCCCCCGAAAACCAAATACACATAATGAGACGAAATAACTCATATTGAAAATACATGTCACAGGCTACGACTTGAAGCATATAAATCCAACTACAAAATAGTTTCGTATTTAAAAAATACTAAAAGAATATTAGACAATTCAGAAATTAAAAAAAAAAATTATGTAATGGAGTTTCCTATATATCAAGCTGTAGCGCGTAACATGTAGTTTCGTTGAAAATTATTTCGTTTCATTATATTTATTGGTTTTCAGAGGGTGTATGACGTAAACCTATGAATATGTCGACTTTGAAATGCCATCATGGGAAATCTGGTAGAACTATTATTTTTGTGAGAGTAAATTATACTTACAAGTAACGCCTACAAATCTAACAGCCATTCATACATACACAGAATTATGATTTGTCTCCACTTGAACTTCTCTTAAAAGAGAAGTGTTAGACAATTTTACTGTACTTTCAGTTTTTGAGACATAGCATTAATTCAAATTGTATTATTAAAATTTTCACTTCGACAAAGCATAGCATAGGATATAGGCCTATTCACGATAAACTACTTGATATAAAAAAATCATTGAATCTTTCATTTATTTGTCATGCAGAAACATTGCAGGAGAGTTCTTGAAAATTAACCTATAATTCTCTTGTAATGATTCTGCATAGCAAATTAATGAAAGATTCCATTATTATTTATATCAAGAGAATTATCATGAATAATTCATATGCTTTGTTAAAGAGAAAATCTTAATAATACAATTTGAACAAATGTTTTGGCTCAAAACCTGAAAATACAAAAAAATACCTAACACTCCCCCTTGAAGCGCTGAAATAAGTCGATTCAATATTATTTTCGCGAATATAAGACGTCTCTATCTGCAACCACTGAGACGCGCTTGTGGCTCCATGTTAGAGCAGGGAAGTGCAGTACTGCAGAACTGGCATGGCAACATAGCAGCTGTAGTAGACACTTGTCGAGAACGCTGCTCTTGGCAGGAAGGATGCAGGGCCAGGCAGGCGACGGGAAGCAGAGACGCCGGGACTGACCGACGCCGCGCCGGGGCGCCTCCCCTCCCCACCCCAGCCTGCTGGGTTTATTTCCGGCGGTAACATATAATTAGCGCATTCGCTGGCACCGCTGCCCTCCCACACCGAGGCTAGAGCCGTCCCACGTCACACGACAACTGCCTGCTGCAGCTGTCCGCAGGTTCGTCCGTCGCCGGTCTTACCTTCAATCCATCCTGCTAGGTCATTGAAAACATTCTTGCAATATTGTACCAAACAAACGTTAAACTAAAACTTTGCCCGGCTGACTCTTATCATTTGTAACAGTAAACGGTTAGGTTAACATTACAATATGCAAATGAATTTAAAGTGAGTTCGGAAAACAAACCTATTAGGGGCAAACTGACTTAGCAACTGAAAAAACGAAAATACAAATCTCATACAACTATAGAGAGAGGATTTACATTTAACATTCTAACACCCGGGGTCGTTTATTAGCATCACCTTCTACACGGGGTAGGAAAGTGGAACTTTACACACTGACATCTAGCAAACTTCATTATAAATACTCTAGAGAAAAAACTCATAAAATTCCTGTCTTAACTTAATAAAATGGCATGAAACGTAGGTAATTAAAGTTAAACGAGAATTCTTAAAACCGATAACCTTTAATAAAACAAATAAATACTTACACAATAGAGAAAATAGGCACTTGAGTTACATAACAATTTACATTAACAATAAAAATAATAGAATCAGCAAAATTACCTTAAACGTATACAACTAGAGGACCCGAAGGTTACAATACTAAATCAAAATACTTTAAAAAATACGAAGACTTGACCTGGCATTTTATGCTCGGTGTTCCCGAGCGAAAGCATAATTTAAAAAGAGGATTAAACTCAACAACGACTCGACGGTTAAACCTACTATTTCGGGGCCGCTGACTCTTATATTAAGTTTAACTGATAAATCAACTAAATGTTCCGCCTTGTTGCGGTTATCACCCAGACACAATAACTACTAACGTAAGGCGATTCTCACCGACGAGATCAGCTGATTCTCTTCGATACCTCCGAACACAGACTGGCCACATTACTCCAATACTTATGACCTAAATCGGCACCGACCCACCAACAACACGGCACGACCAGTCAGCGAAATTCTCCCAGGATTGATACACCCCTAGCGTGGCCGCGCTAGAAGAGTTTCAGTTTTGGAACCAGAGTTACGCCAAGCGCCTCCAAAACAGCAAATTATCACAACGACTACGGGTCTGCAGTTCCAGACGCTTGTTGCAACAATCGCTCAGCAGTGGCCCGCTTTAACGAAACTATATTACAACAGACGACTCCTGCGTCCGATTTCTCAATTTAACCAAAGTCCGGCGCAGCTCACCGGCTAAAGTTAAACTAAAAAATTTAGCACCGTGACAATATTTAGTGAACACACACCACTGCAGTGCCACGTCGTTTCAGAAAACCACCAGTTAACCAAGGAAAACAATAACGGGAAAACAAGCAATTGGCTGTAGTCAACACAAAACGTCTCTATATAAAAGACTCGCTCAGTGACATATCAAACTGCAGCCCAAACCACTGCTGTGAAATTTTTTGTGTCGGCTCCCCTCAGGTCGTAGGCAAGCACTAAGAAGGGATTTTTCGAAATTCGACCACTAAGAGAGTGAAATGTGTTACCGAAGAAACGTCGATAGAGCTCAAACCCGACGGCCTATCATAGTGACTTTTACTTTAATACGACACACATTAAAACGCATATGCCAATTTCACGATTTTTCGAAATTCAACATTTAAGGGTGTGAAAAGACCTTAAATGTGTTTCCGAATAACTATCGATATCTACCGAATCCTTCGGGACAGAGAGATGGTTTTCACTTGAAAATGTTGCTTACGTAAACACCCAAAAAGTAGTACTAGGAATTTTTTAAAATTCGGCCCCCAAGCAATAAAAAGAGGCAAAATGTATTTTCTTACGAAACACAATTGGCTATCGTGATTTTTACTTCAATTGGTTACATATACAAATGTCTATGACAGGACTCCCAAAACGTTTCAAAATTCTTTAATTAAGGGAGTGAAAACACGTAAAAAGTGTTTTCTATTATTCCTCCATATCTATCGAACCAATCGACACATCGAAGTGCTCTTTGTTTTCGATTGATTGATGCTTTTGTAAATATCCCAAATACCATACAAATATTTTTTTCCGAATTCGGCTCCAAAGATGTTAAAAAAATTGATAAAAAATTTTTTCTATTCACAATCGACGTGATTTTTGTTTTAAGACTGATGCTTACTCAAATACCTGAAAAGAGATTTTTGAAATTTTCGAAATCCCCCGCCTAAGGAGGTGAAAAGGGGGGAAAGTGATGAAATCGTCTAAATATCTTGAACCCAGCGGGCTACTGTCGTGTTTTTCACGTTCAAGAGACACCTATAAAGTAATCTAAAATGCCATTCAAGGGTTTAACAAAATTCAGTCTCTTAGGTGGTGAAAAGACCCGGAATGTATTTTAGATAAATCTTATATATATATCGAACACATCGAGATATTCGGCGTAGATTTGCTTCAGGATGATATTTAGGCAAGTAGCCGCAAAATGGTATTAAGATTTTTCAAAATTCGAACTCCCATTACCGTACAGGGGTTATATGCGATTTTTACTGAATGATCGATTTTGTTTCGACTGAACGAGCTATTGTCCTGATTTTCACTTCACTTGGATACTTGAACAAATATTTAGGGTGTGAAATTATGATTAAACGAAATTCGACACCTAAAGGGGCGAAAAGGCATAACATTTATGTTATATCAGCCGATGATACTTATCTAACCAGTAGATACTGAAGCGGTGTTGGCGTCAAAATGATGCTTACGTAGGTATTTAAAAAAATGCAAGTTTTTTATTTTATTACATAACTTAATTATTAAGAAGAAAACTTAGTTTGCATACTTTCAAGGCAGACTATAAAAATAAAATAAAATAAAAAGTACGACCAGCGAGAAACAAATTATACAGGAGTTTCGGTCTCTACAGTTCTATCTAGACGTGTTGTTGTAAAGCCTAGGAAAGTGATATTTTACTTTTAAATTTCGTTTTCATGAATAATTTCGACGTCATGTGGCGCAGTTGTTTGTAGCAACGGTATATTTTCCAAAGGTTCTTGGCTTAAATTCCATTAAAACTTTGCAGATGTGCAATTGTGACACACAAAAACTGCGAGACAGATTAAATTAGTGCAATTTGGATGAAGTCGTTTAAAAGTGGTAAAAATGTATTACGCAGTCCACTATACATTAAAGTTACTCGACAGCGTCATTCACATATACCATCTCACTAACGTCGAAGTTGGGGCATCAAATAAGTTTATATTTCTGCACAACTTTATCCCGCCAAAACTGCCTAATGGCACATAACTTCAAGAGAAGGTTTTGAAAAACAAGTATGTATTGAAAGCACCACCATCAATGGTTGTTCTCGTGGGAAATGTCTTCATACCACGTAAACTGCGTATTTCATTTGATTACACTCTTACATTTAGAAGTCTGTAAATACCTGACAATGTCAACTTTGCTGTGATTATAAATAAGGCTCAGGCGAAGTCGCTATTAGTGGCAGCACCTAACTTACGAATGCTTTTCGCGTGGACAGCTATAGCTACTTATCTTGCTGCAAAGTTAACTCAACTAGCAGCTTTGTCATTCTAACACTTGATGACCGAACTACCTATCTGGTGTACAAAAAGGTTCATCATTTAAAGCAAATATTATCTGCTGTGAGTAACACAAGCGAGAAAAGCCGCGGGCGGCGCACTGCTAGTCAATAATAAAACCTCAAAAATTCCCGAGAGGAATCGTGTCATATCACAGAAACGAAACAACAATGACACCTCAAACTAACGAGCTAATCGTACGTTCGTACCAACGTCTACCGTCACACGACGCCTAGTCCTGGAGGAATGTTAGCAGAGATAACTAAATATTACCAAATCAATTAAGTACAAAAAGCTCGTGCACGTTAAGAAACAAATGTCGATGAGGAAACATTACCATCTTCCTCAGAATACACAAGGATGTTATGTCAAGAGTTTAGGCCATTTATTCCGCACGTTTAATTTGTCGCCAAATTCAATTCTCCACTTCCTATAGCACACAACAGTTATATAAACAGAAGCGAAGTGATTACCTGCAACCCAAACTTCACCTTTACGCCACATCTAGATGAAATACACCGCGATATTCAGTTCCTAATGAAAGGATTTGAAGAAATAAAATTTTAAAAATGGTGGGGGTGGGGACGCGCTGTTATAAAGGTAGTCATGATAGTTCGTAATGTAAAATTTCTTTTCTCTTCTTTCGTCGGACATTCCTTTTGACTTTTGTTATCTAGGAAAGCAGAAAGTTTTACGTATATTATACGATAATTTACTCTTTCACTTGCATAGTTTTGAAATTTCACAATCGTGTACGTGAATGTCAAAGTACAGTGTGGTAATTTTGCATTTTATGTAGAGGAACACAAATTTACCACACAAGTTAGGGAACATCACCTCACATTTGCCAGGTAAACTCACTTTTTTACACTACTTATACTTAAAACTCTGTGCAGATGTCACACGTACAATAATTTTCGTAGCGTGCATTTTTCCTTTCCTGTTACACGAAAAAAACCTGAATAATTAATACCTGAGAAAGAATGTAAAATTAACTTTCTACTAGTACAGCAGGATATCACCACAGAATAACAAAGCTACAGAAACGGAACAATACGTGTGGCGAACTCACAACACAGAAGCCAACAATATGTTGACACTTGCCAGAAACATGGAGAAGAATCATGCGTCACCTTCTAATAAACAACACAACGATGCTTGACACCAACGACGGAAACTTCACAGCGCACAGTAGCCGATAAGGTTCTACGTTCGTGTGTATTAGTTTCACGGAGCCGACAACCAACCTAGTACGCTGACATCAAAGATACCATAAAGTATTTCCTTTTTTTTTCCCCCTGTACATCTGGAATCATTGACCTCGTTAGCTATGGATTTGGGGGAAGGATAAGAAGGGGAAAACGAATTTATATGCAAAAATCGATTTTTTTTAAAAAGTACTAATATTTCGTTATTGTTAATGCATATTTCACAAAATAAGAACGTGTCGCCATTGAAAAACACATTTTGCAGCAAGTATTACGAAAAATGGAATGTAAATAAATAAAAATTGGGTTGGACAACACCCTCTTCCCACCCCAACCTCCTTTCAACGCTTACGCCAACGATGCCCAAGCCTAAATTACACCAGATTTTTCTCTGATTTGTAATGTACGAACATGACGTTGATTGCGTTAATAAACTAAACGCGGCTTTCATATAGACACTGTTGTCAACGTAACGGAATTTTCACTACATGTGCCGGAATTCAAAATAATTTAACGAAGAAGTATTTATTTCAGCGGGCAGTGGAATTATTAAAAGAGTCTGTTAGGTTATCATAAATTGTGTAATTATGTGTCGAAATTCAAACAATGGTAAATAAGTTATTCAAATAGAGTAAAAGCCGAAACTATAGTGTAGGCCTACCTAATAACGATTAAAGTCGCAGTATAATTTTAATCATTTTGAATACGTTTCTCTTTAAAATTTTTATGGCCCTATGTGTTTCTTTCTATATTTCATGGGAATTAAGCGCTTTATGTGAACGTCAGTAAGGTCAATTCTAGTACAGGTCAGAAATCGTTTGGACTGAAAGAGGCGGCACGACGGTAAAACATTCGACTCGCATTCGGTAGGACCCGGGTTCGATCATCGGACCCGGCCATACTGATTTCGGTTCTCCATGGTTTCCCAAAATCGTTACAGACGAATGTCATAGACTACTCCTCTCCCAACTATTATCGTTGTGTAAAGTTGTGCGTAGCCGTCCCTATTAGTTTGGCATGGGACAATATCCGCCGCTAGTTGCGTTGCTGAAGGTAAGAGGCCAACCTGAAGAACTTCGTTCTTCGGCAATGTCCGTCTTTGCACCCGAAGTGCTCTCTGTAAGAGCCAGCATATTGAAATTTTAACTACTCCGCCGTAACTAGCATCGTAGATCTTCCTTTGCTTTGCTCGTTCAAGATAAATTCTAGTATCGTCCTAACCTGTAGTTCAATGGACGACTTGAAAAGAGGCGGAGCTTCAGTCAGGTGTGGGATACAATTCCTATCTCCATGGATACCGCAGCCGAACATAACCTACATTTAGCGGTTTGGCGTCAAATGTCCCGGATGAGATGCACATCAAGAAAATTGATTATTTGTTTGGAATTTGCCGTTTTTTCAGGTAAACATTAATCTTATGTATTTGCGTATCTTAACCATGAAGTAGAAACTACTATTTTTTACCCTTGCGTGCAAATCTATGCATGCGCTACATTTTTGCTTTCTGCAACTACCAACTAACAAATCAGCATGTTTGTAAACAAGCTTTGTTTCCCACAGTACTTTTCCCCTGCGGTGACGTCAGGGGGCGTGTACTTCAAGTCGTCCATTAAGACAGGTTTCCTAAGTTGTAACCGGCAACACTACGTACAGAACGCATCACGGCGCGTCACAGCGTCGAGCTCTCTCGACCGGCAAGCTGCGTGGTCCGCTATCTATCGCCTCGTGCGTGGGCGGCCTGCGAGGCACGCACTATTTCATCAACCACTGTACGCTCACGGCAAATAAAACAGTACTGTGATGTGTCTACGTGTTGGCTCAACGCTACCAGCACCACGTAGTACTTACAGCTACGAAGTGGAGAAACTCATCAGTTTATTGTCAACCATTGGCAAGCTGTCGTTGTGAGATGCCAATATTATCCCTGGTTGGCTTACAATCTAAAGCGGCATATCATTTTTTTTTATAAATTTCTCCAAACTGAGTAAACGAACAAACAGAGTTTTTACAATTGGGTGATATTCCCATTCCCCTTCTGAATTTCTTTACGATTCACTATTACCAAAAAAATGTTGATATGAGCAGAGTAGTTATTCTGATAATTGTTTTGTAAAGTTAACGCAGATCTGCTCATAGTCTATACCAACGAACAAAGGCAAATTTCATTGATTTCCTCAACGCTAACAAAATAAATTACATTCGTGAATCCACGTGGACTGCATTATAAAGTACAGGTGCAACTATATTGGTAGCAATGACAATTCTGGAAATCAACGTTGATTATTAGTGAGCCTGGAGCCACGGAGAATCATTACCAGCAGAACTGTCAGATAAGTGTACTTGCCGGATTGTAATGGCATCGCTGTCGACTATACGTGACCAGTTAACTCGTACGCATCCATTATTTTCTTATTTACGTGCTGCGAAAAAAATCAAATACAAATAATAATTTATCTGTTCTTGTTTTGCTAAGGAAAGCACATGCTACTTTTATGGTCTCAAAATTACGCAGGCAAAATCTAAAGGACTTGCAGAAGCAGGGTGATACAACAAACTAATTTGATAAAAGTGTCCTACATTCTATTCGTAAGCGTTGACAAGCCGAAGGTATAGTAGTGGGTCTCATGTAAGAATTCCAAATTTTTGACAGTTGTGTTGGCATTTATTTTGACAGCAGTTTCCGTGTAAAACAGTTCTTGCCTTTGCCACATTTGGTTTAAGAACAAGTGAATTCGGCTGAGTGTCCAATTGTGCAATGTAAGATTTCTAACTTAGTATTTGACAGTTCTGAAGACTAGCAAGTGAGCACAGTTCTGCAGAATACATTCTGATATATTGCACAGTTTGCCATTCAGCGTAGGTTTTTTTTTGTGCAAAAAACACTTGTGGTAGAGGAACACATTTCTCTTCCTTTGAAACAGGTGTAAAAAGGATGACAAAAGAGTTGTCAAAAATGGAATTCTTACATGAGAGGGAATGTAAGAGTAATGAAATGTAAGGAGGTAAGGTAGGTATGTGGAGGGAAGGGGGGAAAGATGCATAATGATGGAAACACGGGCGGTGTTTAAATGGCGGTGCCGAGGTGGCAACGCTGGTAGTGGGGGCGCCTGCTAACGAGCCGAGCCTCGGGCATGGTTGACGGTGGATAGTGGTGGAGAGGGGGTTGTGTTCAGACCGGTCCATGGAGCGGCTGCAGGGCGCCCCGCTAACAGGCTGCGGTCCATCCAGCCAGTCCACGCTGCATCTCCGAGCCGCCCACACCGCCTAGCCGCCTACACTATTATATCTCTCAGTCATCGCAGAGTGCGCTGTGCGGGTGGAGGACACTCACTCATCTCACATACACTACACACTGCTTCACTGCACGCATCACGTGCAGTTTGTGTCTCGTGTCTAACAAAGTCACGGATGACTGGGTCACTGTTGTTTCAAACGACTTGTCCTTGTGTCGTCTTCTAGGATATGACTACATTCATTTCAGGAATTATCTGTATGTATTATGGCTGTTGACTACAGCTTACTGGCTTCTCTTCCATTGTTTTTTATGGGTTTTTCTGCAATGCGGCAACATTCGCCCGCGATGGCGTTTGCCCAAAAAAAACTTATATGTTCATTGTTTCTAACAATCTCACCCTTACTGGAGCAATGATAACAGTAGCAAGAAGACGCTATTTCGAGATATATATGCACCTAAATGTATCGACACAGTGCTTCAAAACATACACACGACGACCAACTCTATTCACGGCTCAGGAGTGTCTAATACAACTTACCTTTGCGCCTTAAATAATACTTTTGTTCTGTACATAGAGTAGTGTGCATTTTATGGATTCGGGTCTAGAGCACGAGAAGGGTAAGTGGCTCGCGCCCCAGGCTATAGCGGAATATTCTAGAGTGCTTATGTGCCCTTGCTGTGGCATGTGTGACGTCACATACCGTAGAGACCGGAAGAATTCGCGGGTTCACTGCCCGGTAGGCTAGCCTCCAAGAATATATGCATACTCAGACAACAGCAGTTCATTAACTGCTCGCTGACACTGTGAAATGGGCCTGCATTTAGTTAACGTTGTAGTCATTGGCTCTTAAGAGAAGTCCTCGACTGGCGCACGGACGGCGTTGCAGCGAGTCACGCGCATACATTTTTACACGAAACCACTTAAGTTATTCATATTATGTTTACCTACGAAAAGAACACACACTTGAAACCATGCTCCTATTTTTTCAAAAATGCAGCACGCTTGTTAGAAACATGATATTCGGGCCTCTCAAAATGGCTAAAAACGGGTTTTTTAGACTGTTGTAACTCCGAAAATATTACCTGAATTCGTAAAGTGCAAAACGAGAAGCGTGCGTCGGTCTTTACTTCAAACTATTCAAAAATAAAATATTGGGGCCACCGCTTAAAGTCCCACAGTAAAAAGACTACAACGGAAACCTTGCACGCCAGTTTGGCGCGCTGCGAATAGAGGCGATATGCTTCTCGTCAAGCGTGGGACACTGGCTCTTATCGCTACGCTGGTCCCACGCGTCAAAGGTGGAAATTCGACACCGCGAAGGACTCCTCTTAAGGACGTGTCAAATAAGTCAACGGCCAATTTAGAAAGTGGCACAAACTTACACTTGCTGGAATCCTAGATTGTGTCTGAAAGAAAACGCGAATTTTTCAGGTCGCTACACATATGGGAAGCACTTTTCAAGGGCCGTTACGCAGCTAAATGGCACACAGCTTAGGCTGTCTCCCCTTGTCAGTCAGATTACATCTTTCTGCCATTTGTTAATGGAAACACTGGTATGTGAGTATTCATACTAATGACAGTGTATACGTTACATCACTCTCGGAAGGCAAAGACTGATGCAACATCAGTGGGTAGTGGCTGTTGAGAGGGAGTTAAAAAGTGCTCACTTGGCAGTGGATTGCCCATAATGGCTATGGGCTTTAAAGTGTTCACTTAACGTGAATGGTCAATACTAATATAATTATATGTTTACCCAAGGAACAAACCGCGACTGATTATATTATTATGGTGTATCCTTAGCACTACCCACGGAAGGAGATCTCTGTTGTATTAGAGTAGTTGCTGGCCACAGAGAACCTGTGAAAACAGAAGTAAAACTGTCGTACGTGTGGCGAACAACTGAAGACACTTTATAGAGACGATGATTAGGTAACTGAGGACAGAGTGTAAGTAGGACTGTGGAGTCCAAATGGTAGGGCGTTCGCTAACGCACGTAATTTCCAGTTCTCTAACATAAGTTACTAATACATAGCTAGAGTCCACGATTTTTGGTGAAAAGAATTCTGCAACAATTGGTTTCAATACCTTGTGTGCACAAATGCAGCTCTGCTTCTTGAGTATTTGCAGAATGTACGCGTGGCTCATTTGACTAGTGCCAGCAGGGACAAGGTTACTGCGACACACGTCTGTGATTTGCGGGTAACGAGACGCTGAGAATTTGCAACAGCCACGAAGCAGAGCTGCATATGTGCACATGAGGCATTGAAACAAATTGTTGCAGAATTCTTTTCACCAAAATTCGTGGGCTCTATACATAGCCTATGCCACCAACAGCAATATTTTTCACGTCGGTACTTAACAAGTAAAACGCGAATGTGTCGTTCGTCAAGTTTTACATTCGTCCATTCCATCCTTTTGCTTCTGAATCACAGAATTTCTCGTGTGGAATCGACGTGAGTTCTGCATTTCCAACGTGTAATAGCTGCAAAAAAAATAACTGAGTCTTCAAGTAGTTAGATATATTTCCCACTACATTCCAGCTGATGTAGTTTGCCAATTATATTCTGCGAATTATGTATTTTTGACTGAAATATAGCAGTATAAAGTAATGAAATAGTCAATAGTTCATTCTGGAATAACGCATGATCTCAAAAAATAACAAGAAAACAAATTGTTTCTCAGAACGATCCCGTCAGGATGCACATCAATGATGGCTGATGCGGACCTGGGTATAGTTTCCCTTGCATAACGGCCACGTAGTCGACGACCCGAGTCATTTACCCTGGATCATTCAACAGAAACAAATCGTCGCGCACGTTCCAATTAATCGCGCCCAATCGATTTTTTTTGCTGTCGATGCGGTTTGTGTGAGCAGGCGTGCAACGAAGCGATGAAGCCTGCGAAGAAAAAAAACACTGCCGTCGAATACTTGAAGCATTGACGGAAGCTTCTGTAAAGCCGTACAATATCAGCTTAGTCTATTAGTTGGCAAGTATATCTTCAATAATGATAATTAAAATGCTTGAGCTCGTAAACACAAATCAGTGAGCAAGGAAACCAACTCTCCCCCTACCACCCGTTTCCAATTGATGGTGTCAAACGTTTTGTTAAAAAATTGGTTAAAACAGCGCGAAAGGCACGAAGGCTCTTGAGAGGCTAATTTCGTGTTTTTTTTTTTACCACCTTTGTATGGATGTCCCATTGAAACTAAATACACAGTAAGGAATGCCGTTAATATTGTTTACAATACATAGATAACCTTTTTTTTCTGTGAGTTGTCACACTTGCCCAAAATATTGGCATTTTTGTTATTTAAATTGATGCATTATTAAATATGTCGACATTGTTTTTTTAATCCTAATTGTTCATTTTCTAAATAGAATACTAAATTCTTTTAATCCTACACAAACGTTTTTGTATCTATTTTCTTTCGCATTGCCTTCCAAAACAGCTCGAAATAATGCCTTTTAGCGTCCTCTTCAAGAAGGTCTTTGACACTGCCCTAAGGTACCCTCCCAATATGCTGTTTATTCATTTAATTGTATCTACGTTATACTATTTCATATTCTTACTGCTTTATTAGAATCACTGTTATATGTTTAGTTCCGTTTGCTATGGATCTGATAATAAATTATTAACGCATTTCCATAGAACCAACTCTTTTTCTAACTCTTTCAGTGTTTCTCTCGGCTGCCAGATTCTGGAATGAGTTGAGCCAGAACAGTAGTAGCGAGGACTATAATATAGTTAGTAAAAATATCAATAACTCCAGCAATCAATTAAAAAAGAAGCTGATACAATGCTAACTACAGCGCGACCACGATCTTTAGTAAAGCTGACATCTTGAATGAATGCTTGTATGAATGTACGTATAACTGAACTTAGTTTTAATTGTATCCTTCTATCTTAGTTTACTTCAAAATTTACAGTTATAATACAGTTTTAATAAACGTGCCGTTCTTTAGCGTGGCTGCTTCAGGTTGTGAACAAGTTCTCCTCTTAGTATTGACTTATGTATTACCTACCGTATTCTTAAATTTGTGTTGTAATATGTCTACAATAAGTGTCATATGAATAACTAGTGTACACAACAGTTGTAATATAATGTATTGTCGGTCCAACGTAAGTACGGTGAAAAAAAAGTATTAACAGCAACTAATAGATACGATTTTATTATTGTTGTTATTATTATAACACAAGAAAGCATTGTATAAAAAAACAGGAATGTACTTTTTCAATATTCTTGGTACCTCCTGGTTGGGTCAAGTGCCGAATGCACAGAACAAAGACAACAAGTAGTGACACGATACCATGCTATGGCTACATTCAGCATAAAAGCAGAAGAGTATTCTAAAGGATGGAGGCTGTATGTGTGTGAGGGGGAGGGGGGTTGGTCATATGAGACATAACCTCCCCACGGTTTTTATTCCTTGTCCTAAAACTCTCACTCTGGCACAAACATGTTTGTGAGGGTTTTAAATTAATGAAATATCATTATTGTTTGAAAAAATGATTTTATTTAGTTTGGTACATATTATTTGCTAAAACAATAATAACAAGCCCACCACCGCTGTCACTAATTATATATCTATAATCGCGCCTGCAAAATAGAACAATCGCAAATGAAGGGATGAAAACACACGTAGACAAGGAAGTAAAAATTTGAGCATTTACCGACCATAAGCGAGTGAATTCCTGAGTGGGGGGAAAAAAACTACTAGCACGGTCATTCTGAGAATGTTGTACAAACGGAGACACCGTTTTTTACCTTTATTCCGCAATAAAAAATTCGGGCTAAATCGTACATGTTACGTCCGTTAACAGGCCGCAAAGCTTCATGAGGTTTTTTTTTTAACTAGCCTGAGCCTACTGGTTAATGTTATGTTGGTAATCTGAGCTACACAGGTCGACGGGCACCAACGACGCGTAGCAGAGAAAGTGTTTTTATGAAATACAGAAGGCGGTGGGACATGTCGGCGAAAAACAGGTGTCTAGTGGCGGCGGTGTTTTTGGCGGCGTGTGAAGAGGCGGGAGCAGTGGTTCGGAAGCCGCTGTGGCCGGCTCGCCCGGCTGTCGGCACGCACCAGGCCGAGAAGGGGAAGAGGGAGAGGAGGTTGGCGGCGTTGCCAAGTACACCAAGCCAGGCCCACGTGCGCCGCCCGGCTGGCTGGCTTGGGTTCTTTCTTGTCTTCCACTGGCCGGCCCGGCGTTCTTCTCGCCGCCGCAGTCACCCGCTGCTCCGAACATCCTGACCACGTCCTCGTAGCTCGAATACGACAAACAAACCTCGCCGAAGTTGAGGGCGTACAGACTGACAACCTATGCAACTAAATATACTGTGCGCGCGTACGCATGGTTAGACATAACCGTCATGTACGCTACAGTAACACAGTGGCAAACACGTCCTAACTATGACGATACACCGGCTAGTATATGCGACCACATGCTATCTGCCTCGTTGTATTATTTACAAGATTACGGACGAAAAACACATACCCGCCACGGACTCGAGCTGGCGCGCGGACAGTAAATGCAATGAAACAATATCGTATGAGGAGTGTACCCGTGGACCAGAGCAACCACAAACCACACCCTGAACTGCAGACTTAGGACTAGGCGGCAGGCGCCCGTAGTCGTTATTCATTTGACTGTGCCAATCAGTACACGGATAACTGCCACACATCACGTCTGTGATTTGCGGGTTTAACCTGCACACGCTGGGTGTTACGGCATCCAATCACTGACCACAAAGCCGAGATGCAGGTGCGTACGTAATGCACTGAAACAAAGTGCAGCGAAATTCCCTATATCTAATAACAATAACTAAATTCACGTTATTTTCTGGTAGCAGACTAGACTACAAACTTATGTAGGCTACTTCAAGGTCTCGTGTAGGCGGACAATGACGTGGCCTGTCGCGGGGAACGCACCTGGCCACTGGCACTGTAAGATCGCGAAAATATTTCAAGTCAGTATAAAAAGTCTCCTATAAACTGTAGTATATTTATCCTTCTATTATTGGGTGATGTTG
Source organism: Medauroidea extradentata (assembly GCA_003012365.1). Classification (NCBI taxonomy): domain Eukaryota; kingdom Metazoa; phylum Arthropoda; class Insecta; order Phasmatodea; family Phasmatidae; genus Medauroidea; species Medauroidea extradentata. The sequence goes on from PNEQ01057034.1 coordinate 25,295, forward strand.
TTTGTGACGCGAGTGAACAGTTTTGGAGCAAATCACACACGTCCTGTGTTAAAAATGTACAGTTCAAACTGGGCATGTTGTAAAGAGAAACAGTGCTTTAGCCAATAACGATACGTTATAACTAGAGCCTGTGATTTTTGGTGAAGAGAATTCCACACCAACTTGTTTCAATGTCTTAAGTGGACATCTGCATCTCTGCATCTTGTTCAGTGAGTGGATGATTATAATTTTCAGTATCTCGAGGTTCTACCAGACGTGTGGTGTCGCAGTAACCTTGTTCTGATTGGCTATGTCAAAAGAGTGACGTCTCTGCTCAAATCCACTCTGCCAGTAACCATGAAGCACATCTGCAGATGTACACGTAAGATGTTGAAACAAAGTGGTGCATGATTATTTTCACCAAAAATAACTGGCTCTAGTTATAAGCATACCGTCAACTTCTCCTGCGAATTATCAGCGTCTTTAGTAGAGCGAACAACCTCCAATAAAGTTGTCACACATGTAACTGACATCACACAGAGGTTGTGACCAATGCAATCACAGTGTATGAATTTTATGCGTCTATACGAACGATATGTAATTAACAATAATTTTAATTTATTTAAAATGTCTTGTACGATTCAAATATTATTTAACGAAGATAGCAATGGATGAGGCTGGCGTCGCCAAAATCAAATTGGTATTAAATTTCTAGTTTTGATGTTGGAGTTTTGTAGGAGTAATTACTGTCAGCTTCAGACGTCTTAGGTGAAAATACTGTCGTAATTTAACCTTTAGTTAGGAACTCTCTTATGATCCCTGCAACACGTTCAGTTTTATATTTTACCGTTAGCGCAGATCCTATTTAACTAATTTACAATCACACCATCAGCCGCCGATGTTACTTACATTAATATTTATACATAAAAAACATTTTTTTAAGTACTCACAAGCAACAAATCAAACAACTAAGCCTTTGTATCACTTTCGAACTTGCATAGGAATTTTTGACACCTTCTGGGAGACTCTCCGCCAATAAAAAAAGTATTGAGAAATCCCTTGGGTATGGTTACAATCTTCTCACGCTGCGATAAGCAAACGAACAATACCTTATCACATCAGCATAACTGAATGCAATACACCGTTGATCGTTATTCTTCGCTTGGAATAGTGTGATGAAAGGTTATCGTAGCGAAGCACCAGGCCTACCAACAGAGCGAACAGCTGTGCCTGCAAGCATGCAATGGGCAGTCAGTGCTCGATGAACCCTCGAACTTTTCCTACTAGGGACTGACAATTTTCACGAGAATATTTTCCATCAATTTGTTTCAATGCCTTACGGGCATATCTGAAGATCTGCTTCATGGTTATTAGCTGTGTTTTTATTTTCTGGCAAAAACATATCTCATTTGACTGTGCCGGCAAGAACAAGGTTACTGCGACACCGCGCGACTGAAGCTGAGAATAAATAAGTTATAATCGCAGATTATGTAGCAGAGCTGCAAACGTACACGCAAAGCATGGAAACGATGTGGTGCAAAAATGTACTGTCCCGAGTTATGACCTGTTACTGAATGATGTTATGTCCGCTAGTCTCAGCAATATTTATATTTGGTTTAGGTCAGTGGTCTACCAACCTAACTTCGATGTTTTGCAATACTGTACTTTTGGATATCATCCGTAGGTGTCCCGACGCTTTAACTAGAGATAACCGGCGGTATCACCCCGGCCTGCCGTACTCCGCGGCTCGACGATGCCTCTGCTAAAAGGCGTCCCGACGCCTGAATCGATGCCCGACAGGGGCTCTCCAGCCCGTCATTGTCTGTGCCTCGCAAACGTCTATCCCTCTGCTAAAATGCGTCTCGACGCCTAAACCGACGACGTCCGTCAGCAGCGTTCTGGTGTGCCGTCTTGCGCGGTTTAACAACGTCTGTCCCAAACCCGTTAACAAGCTCTACACTGTAAAAAATTTTTTTGGTAAATTTACTCTACATGTAATGGAAGCTTATTACCTCTACAAGTGAGGGAAAATTACTCAACACGCGTCAAGGAAAGTTACTCAACTGGTAATGTAATTTTTCATTACGTATTTGCGCCAGACCTCTAGGACAATTTGACATAACGCGCGAGCGAAACTTCCGAGTGGTTTGTGTGGCGAATACACTACCTTGCGAAAATTTCCACACATGTTCGCAAATCAGACTTTCCTCTCAAGGTTGGGGAATATTACCATACATATGATGAGTAATATTACTGACTTTTTTTTACAATGTAACTTTGCTCCTGTTTGGCGCCAACGTATCCGCCGCTTGCAGTGTAGTTTTTGGTTCAGTTGGGCCCAATCATGAGCCAGCTTCCGAAAGATTGCCCCGCTCCTCGAGGACTGTAACTTGCTGCAATTACCGTATTTATTGAACAATTTTGATTAATTTAATTATGCTACATTCGGACGATTACCCAAAATGTTTTTCTTAACATTTGAATTTCCTTATTTTCGAATTAATTAACTATTTAACGTTTTTATCTTAAAGGCACAGTCTGGCTTTCCTCCCCTCTCGAACGGAAGCTAAGGAGGTAACTTGAGCGGGTAAGGGAGGGGAGGGGGTGAAAAGGCTCAGACGCTGGCCATGTACATGCTAGCTAGTTTCTACAAAAAAAAGTATATACATCTCAGTTTTTTTCTCTATAAAATCTCGTAGACAAATAAATGCTTGATGAAAGTTATTTCATCGTCATCGTGACATGATGAAAAAAAAAATGAAGAGATTTTCGTCAGCACTGACATTTCTGTCTTTAGCGCTGATGAGGGGTGACATGATGTATCGCGCAGCGCCGGAATGAAGGGACGGGGGAAACTGGAGATCCCCGAGAAAACCAGCCGACCAGCGGCTGAGTCCTGGCTTCAAATCCCTAGTTATTGGTAAAGAGAGAGAGAGAGAGAGAGAGAGAGAGAGATCGTGTGCGTGTGTGTGCTTTATCACTCGAAAAGTTAACTGTTTCCTAAGTTCCATTTCCCCACCCCCCTCGTTATTCATGTGTTTTCATTTGAATGGATCTATGAGAATTCTGGTAGACCGACACGAATAATAGGTTTTTTATTAGTCTGTAAACATTTGAACCTTTGTCGCTTAACAGTATAGCACTGAAAAATTCGCGTTTTTTTCTTACGGGCAAAAGCAAGAATTTAAACAACTGTGAGACTGTGTGACCTTCACAACTGGTCCAGGACTTATATGACGCCTTCTGGAGGCTGTTGAGCCAATAACAAAGACGCAACTAAATGAAGGCCCCAATCATGAGTTATCTATCACTGTGTCAGCGAGCAAAATTTTTGCAAGTTGGTCCACAGGTTAGTGAATCCGCGAATTTTTTCTGGTCTCTGCTGAATTGTACTAGTACTAACGTGCTAAAGTGTTTTTAAGACTGCTTTGGTACTAAATATTTTCAGGGATATTTTACTCTCTAGTTATTGGTAGGGTAAGGAAAATTTCATGAGTTCAGCAACCGGCATGTTTTAACTCACTGTCCTACGCGTACTCAAGCCTTGTCTGCTGTTCCAGTGAGTAGTATCTGATGGGCAAATGATCTGCGCACAAAATATTTAGGAATACAGAAGTGAACCAGCTAGCAGGACGGCAAACGAGTCACACACGCCAGCAAAATGTCTTCACTGGCCAGCAACTTGTCGGAAACACCTACCGCCAATCACAGTAAATCGGCTGTCCTGCTAGACGACAGACAGGCCAATAGTAAACTTGCAGTAGTAGGCAGGAGCCAAGCATACACACGGCTGGTACTAACATCTTCGAGCGGCAAATAAGCGGCGAAGTTCGTCGGTATTAATAGGGCCATGAACTTTTCGCGAAAATAATTCTGCACCAGTTTGTCCCAGTACACACATGCAGTTGTGCTTCATGGTTACTGGGCAGCGTGTCTCTACGAAGCGACGTCTCTCATTTGACCGTGCCAATCACAGTAGGGTTACTGGAACACCACACGTGTGTTATTTGCAGGTAGAACCATAAGACACACTAAGGATTAAGACATCCGATCACTGACTATGAAGCAGAGCTGCAGGCATGAACGTAAGGCACTGAAACAAACTGAAGCAAAATTATTTTCGCGAAAAGTTCATGGCCCTCGGCACAACATTTCACGTCTGTATTACTATTTAGTCTATGATCTGTGCTTGAGTTTACACGTGACAGCTGATTATAACACGCGGGTCATTATTCTTTCCCTTAGTCTTATGATGTAGCTGGCTTCTCACCTTGGCAACAAATAACTGGGCCTCGAGTATACTACGGACAATGGATTCTACGATGCGACAGCTGGGCAGGAACTATCGAGGAGAATGATAGTAAACGTACTGAGGTAGCTGGTTGGTACGGAAGCCACGACCCCGGCACGGTACTAGTGCAGCGGGAGTGACGCCTAATGGCAGGCAGTACACTGGGATGTCGACGGCGGCGTCGTCTCCGTGTGCCCACGGTACAAAGGGAGGCGGGCCCCAGAGTGCAGCGTGCCTGCTACGCCGGGACAAAGGGAGACCGCCCCCCCCCCCTTCCTGACCCCCTTCACCCTCCTACCACCCAGCCGCGGCACTCCAAGAAGAGTGCACGTGTTCACGATACGTCTGCACGCACTGCAACACTCCCCGCACAACACACCACAGTTGCCAACTTCTTTCACTAAACTTTCTAGATCGCCTGTAAAAAATCACTTGTAATTCTCAAGATAGCAATTCCATCTTATTTCACACGATACTCAACAAATGCATGAATGTTACGATACACGGACATTTCGCGAATTTATTTGAGGAGCCATTACATTTTCAACTACTGTACATGTTCGTTACTTTTATGATTGGGCCAGTGTTTATATAGCCCGTCTATAAGGCCGTTCAAGTGGTATAATATTTATAATTTTATATTTATATGACATATTGTTAGTTTTACAGATGATAATCTGAGTACAACTTTCTCTTACGAAACAATTTTAGATATCATAGTTCACTAATGCTGCTGTGTCAAAGTTGACATTTACATGTTATGCTGCCAAAAAATAGTGAAAACTATTAATTGATTTACTCAAAAGAAATAATTCACGGTGAAATAACGTACCATGGGCTACGTAACCTAACACAACTTACTATTTAAAAAAAAAGTTAAAATTTCTGCAATTTTTTGGTGAAATAACGTACCATGGGCTACGTAACCTAACACAACTTACTATTTTTAAAAAAGTTAAAAATTCTGCAATTTTTTTAAATACAAAAGTTGTTCAATATTATTTTCCATACTATTAAGTTACGTAGCACTTGGCATGTCGTTTCACTGGAAATTGTTACGCCTAAGTAAGTCAACTGCTTTTCACTATTTACATGATAGCGTAACACGTAAATGTCTACTCTGACGCACAGTTATAAGAAAACTATCCGAGCTAAAATTGTTTTGTAAGAGAAAACTGTACTCACAAGTATCGTCTACAAATCTACTACTATACATCAAATGTTGATTTCAAACGCGTTTCCCAGCGAGGCTGTATGAAAACCCCCACGGGCTCCCGCACTACCTTCATATGTTGTAGCAGGGGCCAATGAACAAGTTCCGTGGAAGGTAGTTTACACAGGACTGTGGTGTCCAGATTGCTACATTTCCGGGTTTCTGATGGTAAGCCAACTGGTGAAGAATATCTTCATATGTAACTACCGAGGGAGTGGAGATGTTAACATAAGAGTTGAGACCACGTATACAGCACAGTTTTCGCTGGACGTAGTTCAGATATATAAATGTCTATTTGGCGATGTTGGGTTTGTAACCCTTGAGTAGCACCACGATTTTGTGGCGAAAAGATTTTTGGAACATTTGGTTTTATGCCTTGTCTGGGTATTTATATCAAGAATCACTACTCATCGTGTACTAGCCAAACTATTGATTTTAGAGGTATAGTTTGTACATTAAAAATATTCTATAGCCGTTAGAAGTAGTCGTACGTAAAGAAAATTATAGTTATCTAACTTTGAAATTTTCCGTTTTTCGTTGGGTTGTTAGGCTTCATTGGTCAGATTAGGTTAGTCTAAGTTGGTTAAATTAAGTTTTGACTAGGTTTGATTATTTTACCATTACGCTTTCCATTTTTGTTAGTACATGTAACGTTAGGTACGTAACCTAGCATTACCTAAACTAACGAAAAATGGAAAACTGAATAGTAAAATAATTTAATATAACCAAAACTGACATAAACTAACGTAATCTAATCAAACTGTACCTAACAAAAACGGAAAATTTCAAAGTTAGAAAACTACAATTTTCTTTACTTACGACTATGACTACTTCTAACGTCTATAGAAACGTTTTTCATCAATAAACTATACATCTAAAATCAATTGTTTGGCCGGTACACGATAAGTAGCGATTCTTGATGTTTACCTTTCGTCTGCAGCTCTGGTTCGCAGTCAGTGATTGGATGTTTTAACTGTCAATTGTATTGGTGTTTTACTGGCAAATCACATTCATGTAGTGTCACAATATCATTATTCTGATTGATACAGTCAAATGAGAGATGGGTCTGAACAAAGTTAAATTTATTTATTTTTCTAATGCACTTAACTGCACAAGTAATTTGTGTTATTCATCTCATTCTTGTTTGTTAAATAACTTATCGATAGTATAAGTTGCATGCTGCAAGTATGTCCCAGGATTTAAATTTGTTTTCATTTAAGTTTTGTCGCAGATGTCAACTTATTTTATTTTAACTACGTCAATTTTATATAACTATTTTGTATTGTTTACAGTTATATTTCAACTCATTTTTATTACTGCCTATGTGCATGTGATATTTGTTTAAAATTGGTTAAGTGTAAGAGAAGGCTAATTTCAAGCCTTACCTTCGCCAAGAAAATGAAACACGAAATAAATAAATAAATTACCCCGAAGAAGAGTTGCAAACGTGCGCGTAAGGCACTGAAACAAAATAGTCAAAGAAATATTTTGCTACAAAGTCGTGGCTTTCACTGGAACGAGCCCTCAATATAGGTCCTGGCCGATTCCATTGCCTCACCACCCCGTCTACCACTGCTACAGCCGCGAAGCTGTTCGACGACAAGTAAAACACAATAAATAAACAAAATTAAAGCGGTCCGAAAGCCTTACTACTACTACGAGATACTAACGGATGCTATTTTAAAATTGCAAGCGTTTTCATAATCTAGAATCATTCTTATCTATTCAAACCTAATCTCGTATTTTGATACTGCACTATCAAATTGTTTCATGGAGTAAATGAAGATATTTTGGTCAGCACAAAAGATCAAGGAGGTCTTCGCAGCTTGGGGGAGGGGGGTGGAAGTAAGATTAGCATGGAACGGCGCCTAACGTAGACACACCAGCTGAACAACATCACGATTCACGCATGTGAAAACCTAGGTCAACACTGCCAGGAAACTAAAGTAGGCTGGATTACATTAAATCAATTTCATGTTTCGGGTTCTACGAGACCAATAATAACTGAACTTTATATTAGATAGTTTATGAAAAAAACAGTGAATTTATCAAAGTTTAGGCCTACTGCTGCATGTCGGCCATTTTGATGGGCAGCGTTACATGAATATATTGCACGTGTTATTTCGAGAGCTCTTAGGCATATTTCAACTAAATTCAATAGTTTTTAAGCGTTAACCATACAAGCTTTGTTTCTGAAGGATAATTTTGTATAGATCTGGCATTTTCAAAGAGAGCAATGAATTAGTAAATGAACATATAATGGGATGGTACATTTCCGGCTATAATCAGTTTAAGCTATTTACACACTTGTTTAGCTGTTGAAACATAGGCTTTATTTTAGTAGTGTTATTGATGTAGTGCTGCAATTTCTACCATTTTGGAAGATAACATACGAATAAATTAACTTGTTATTTAATATCAAACTATATATTCAGTTGAAATACACATATAGTTGTTTTTCGTTTTAAATGACACTGTTAAAGCAGATTTATAACATGCTGGGCCAATTTACTACAATACTGATGAAAATAGGCTCGTTATGTAGATAACTTTTTTTTCGCCCAAGAAGTCAGGATTGTCAGAACAGACGGGCTGCCAAGCATAATTCTCACAAGAGATTTGTCAAACAAAGACAAGATTTCATTGCACTGTACATCATGTGACACGATGTCCGCCAGTCGACACGTGGAGTCGGCAGGCTAGGTTGTTGGCAAGCTTGATGGGGGAGGAAGCGCCAAAGTAGTGAATTTTCACCATTTTCGCCAAAAACTTTTTTCCCTCGCTTATTATCGAAAACCAAGGTTCGACAACCGGTAGATCATACTTTAGCAGACCTTCTTACATTATTACATAGTTGTAAGCTTTCTTATTTTTGGAGCACTGACGTCAGTGCTAAAGAAATAATAAAGTCTGAGACTATGTAATAATGTCAGATGGGGTGTACAAAAGTATCATCTACGGAATGTCGAGCCTTGATTTTCGATACTAAGAAGGGGGGAAGTTTTTGAAGAAAAGTGTGAAAATTCACTGCCCTCGCGCTCAATCTGACTGAAGCGCAGATATCCCTCGTCAGCGTGGGAAGACTGGCAAATTATCAGCAAAGAGATCGATGTCTGCAGTATTATAGCACACAACAGGAAGTACTAAGGTTACGGACTCTGGACTAGGGACTGGTTGGCGTCGGTCGTGATTCGCGGCAGTCGTGGCTGATAAGATCGAGTTAGACACGTGTCTCGAGCACGTTCTCACTGTTTGTAGAACCACGTGCACGCAGGACTACATGCTGCGCACTCTTGTCTAAGAAACCAGAGAATACTGTCACTTGAAGTGAAAAATTAGCATTGACATTGATTCTCATTCGAAAGGATAGAAGATGTCGGTTAAGCTGGAAAGTCTGCCCCCCCCCCCCCAATTGACCTTTTTATGTACAGTTCAGCCTTAAGATATTACACATTTTTAAAGTGATATATTACATTTTTTGTGTAGGAAACGACTTAAATAGCACCATTTTGCGTCTTAAATACTAAATATGTTTGAGAGAGATATGGGCTTAGCTACTTGTTAAGGAATACCCCTCCCCCTCCGCCCTGGAACTGGATCCACCCCTACCTGCATATTATGGGTACAGCAGTCCAACCGTTTACTTTACACAAAATAATACCTGGATGTGTAGCGTGAGAGGGGGCAATCTTCATGCAGTGGTGCCGCATTGTGCCCGTATAATGTCATCGTACATTTTGCCACTAACATGTTCGTCTCCAATTTAGCGTAGGATTCATGTGCAGTGCTTATTATGCGTTTGTTCCTGGACATCAGTCTTCCTGTACAGGTGATGTTGCGTCACTTTAGGTTATGTTACTTAAGGTTTTATTAGGGTTATTTCAGGTTACCTTAAGTAAAAGTTAATTATGCTAAACATTAGGAGATTATCGGATTGCTTATGGGCGGTTTGGCCACGTAAGTTACCGCCGTAAGTCACACTGAGGACGATGGCTAGAGATAAAAGAAAATGCGAGATGATGATGATGATGATAATAATAATACAAATAACCTTACCTATACTTAGAGACACTGGAAAATCGCGGGAAAAGTTGACTGTTTGCTAGGCTCCAACATGCTGTTTATAACACTGAATGTTTTGTATCGACATTGGCTATGGTTTATTTGAAGCATTGTTTCTCTCTACAACAAACCCAATTATAACTGTACATTTTGAACACACGGCGTGTGTGATTCGCCACAAAACTGTTCACACTTGTCACGGTTAATATACTATAGTTTATTGGAGAATATGCTAAACATTTTCGCGATTTTCCAGTGTCTCTACCTATACTAGGTGAGAAAAATCACTTTATTAACATTATTTCCACAGAAAAACAGTCATTCCAGCATTTTCATCTCATCTAATTACATACTCAAAAATTCACTACATGTTACTGTGCATTAATTTTTAAAACCGGGATTGACAGCCAGCAGTTAGTGTCAGCAGTTGTCCCTCGTCGAACAAACACAATTACGAAGCTTCGTAACCTGTAGTATAATTGACCTTACTTTAGGTTAGGCAGAGAGATATGCAAAAGGGGTGTTTTCCCCGGGCTTCACATTCTAGTGGGCCTCACGTTTTAATATAAATTATATATAATTAAAAATGCGATGGCATTCCTACGGTTCCCGTTAAACCGTAATAGTTTCTGTGAAATTTATTTGTAAGTGTACAACGCATGTTTAACATATCTTGTGCAACAGCAACTTGTTTTCCAATTGGATTATTAATTTAGTTCTGTAACAGATCAACAGTCATTCATAATTAAATATAGCCATCGTAGTAATATTTCGGAAGGGGTTTTGGGTTTCATAGCAATTCACAACCCTGCAAAAATGAATTTAAGTGAAGCTGTAACGAGAACTGGGTAAAACAACGTCACTGTATCCAGAACTGCCCATATCAGAGCTATGGCAACACAGACCAGGAAAGTATAAGGGCTACAAGCACATATGATTGCAGCATCTAAAAAAAGGAGGGTGGGAAGCGCTTAGATGTGTTGCCCGGGGCCTCGCACTCACATTAAAAGGCCCCGACGCTGTTAGATTGATAGTTTAGTTAAGATTGTTAGGTTACGTAGGATTAAAATGTTAGGTTAGATTGTTAGGTTAGGAAAAGATGGCGAGAAGAGACAACTGACGCTGGACAGACGATACCGCGACGAGCGCGACGCTAATGACAAAATTTGCCAACCAGTCAACGACGAGGCTTGTGTTACGTCAGCGCTATGTCTCGACGCACTTCACGTGGCGATTGTTACGCTGCTGTGATTCCAGCAAGAAGTAGCGAAAATAGCCGAAGCTGCCGCCAGCTTGCAGACGCAAGTTTTATTGAATGGACAGAGGAAGGGCGGTGAAGAGCACGCGACAACGCAGCGACGTGTGGGTCGACTTGGCTTTCAACCGTCGTGCGTGGAGGTGCTACCGGCCTCCAGCCAGCACGTGACTTGCACGCACAAACACTCGCCCGCCGAGATTTACTGAGCGTCACACGCTCTCTGAGGAGCTGCAGCGCCAGTCTCATATCTCTGTTTTATGACATCGTGCCTTCACATTCTTTCCTTCCTCCCTTCACGTCATAGTCCACATATACTACTACAGGCCATTCGTAGAGACCCTTATTTTTCGCGAAAAGAATTTTGCCTCACTTTGGTTCAATGTCTATGTACACATCTGCCGTTCGGCTTCGTGGTCAGTGATTGGTAGGGACCTGAAGAATTCGCGTTTTCATTAAGCACACGCTATAATTCCAGCAACTGCACGTTCGTGTCAATTTCGCAATTGGCCGTTGACTTATTTGACACTTCCTGGAAGTCTCTGAGCTAATAATAGAAACATACGTTAAGTGTCCCATTCCAAAATATTAGCGATCAGCTAATGAACAACTGTTGTCTGCTAGAGTTCACACATATACTAGCTTACGGGTCAGTGAACCCGCGAATTTTTCCCGTCTCTAGTGATTGGGTATTTTAACTGTCTCACGCCTTGGGATTCTACCGGCAAATCACATACGTGTGATGTTGCAGGAACGTTATTGTAATTGGTTCAGTGAAATGAGATACGGCTTTTCACATAGACTCGCTGCCAACAACTATGTAGCAGAATTGCAGATGTACATGTCACAAGAAACTACAGTGTTTTCGACGGTATGTTGGCACAACACATTTTCGCGATATATCATATGTAATGATGGTATATCGCGAAAATGTTTTGGGTTAACATACTAATTAAAAACACTGTAGTTTCTTGTATGTACGGTTGGGTGATATACGTCTGACATAACGTAGCTGTCTGCAGACCAATAATAGGCATCACATATCACAATAGCGGGACTTTTATTGTCTTAGTCAAATAGGGCAACAGCTCTACTTACAAGATTAAGCCATATAATAATAATAATAATAATAATAATAATAATAATAATAATAATAATAATAATAATAATAATAATAATAATAATAATAATATCTGAACGTATGTTGAAATCCAGGAAACAGTCCTGCGATAACTCATCATCTATAATACTTGAATGCCTACCTAAACAAAATAATAAAAAAAATTCTTAAATATTTGCCACAAAAAAATTAATAAAATTAAAATGTATGATACATAAATTTAGCCATTTTTCTACATTAAGAGAAAAAATTATATAAATAATTGCTGGCCTTTCCACGTCTTGTGTGTGTGAGTGTGTGTGTCGTAGCTATTAACTGCACTAATAATATCGGGCAGCTGAATTCGCGAATAATGTGTGGGTGTGGAGTGCAAACTGACTGAACGGTGGTTAGACACAAACGCGCTAGTGCGTCACAGAAGCTCGGAATATGAGATGACACACTCCGCGTGTTGGCGTCCAGATATCTAGGCTCTATATTACCACTGAAACGATACACCTCAACACAGAGCGGCGTACATTTACAATCCAGCAGAGAGGACTCTGGATAAACGTGCAGCTTTGAACATCCGCGGTTATCTCCCGCCCACCCACACAGTAACTGATGCTAATGGCCGATCACAAGTCTTGGATCAAGGTTGTTACAGTGCTCAATAAAATATTTCCAATAACTATATAATTATAAATAGTTCTGTAACAAATGCATGTATAGCTAACACTTTCAGATCGCGACACGTCTCCAGCCGGTGTATAATAATAAGCCACTTTCAGATTTTTTTAGTCAGTCGCCCATTGCGTTTACAGAGCATTGTCACGCTATCATCTCTTATCGCGCAACTCAACACTTCGTCATGGCAGCTAAGTCGCGTCGTAGAAGAGGATATGCACCATTTTTGCCGACATACAACACAATGTGTTTACTGCTCGCATAGCTATAAAATTGATATCGTAATCAACAAGAATGTACCTATTTGATAAGAATATGTCATCGAAAAAAAATTGTTTTAGTTTATTAGTGCACCCTGTCTCTAATTTTTTATATACTGTCAGTAATGTTTTAAAAATACAGAAAATATGTTGTTTTATGCTCTTTTTACCACGTGGCCAGTGACATTTGATCGCGGTATAAAGTATTTCAGTAAAACCGTTGGTTTACGTTACGCGTATGCTCCCGCAACATGCAAATTTCGTAGTATTTTGACATGCTATTATGTGTATGCAATTATCGCTAAAAATGTTTCATAAGAAACAAACGTAGCCACTATTCTCCGTTCACTCTAAGTTGAGTTTTAGGATACACAAAGCAAATTATAAACAAACTTGTTCATTGGCTGCCGACCGCCATGCACTGTGATCTTGCATAAGAAATAGATCATTGTTATCTGTCATGTACATATAAATTTACCACTCCATCGCTTAATAAGAGCGTTTTACTAAAAAAATATCTAAAATATACAGGCGTTGCAAACACAATCTACGACTCTATATGTTTATTACTATAATTATGGTTAGCAGACGACACGTCCGTACAGTTGGTTCACGAGTTATTTAACAACTGACGCACTGCTAAACGTACGAGTTTCTTGGTACACTTGCCAGTATTTAGAGATGTACGATACTCTGAAAATAATAATTACCACAGTAAAAATAAGTAACAAATATCACAATCAGATAATTTTTTTTATTTATTAATTTTTTATAAGTATTTTTTGGACACTAACGTGTCAATGTTGTGGCTACTGCGAATGGTTTTTCCGTGTATCCATTTTCCGTTCCAGTTCGTCCGAACCGAAATTCCTTGATCTATTTCGTTCCGTCCTCGCGTCGGTTTCTGTTTACATCGCTTACGGATTAGGTTGTGTGGCGCCGGACGTGAACAGTGAAAATGTTTCGCATGGTTTTCGAAACGTGGATATACGTCTTCATTACTAAACAAACTGCGGCGATGTTTATAAGGCAAGAATAAAAATCTTGCATAACATTATTTACAAAAAAAAAAAAAAACGAATATGTTGTTTGGTGATTTATAAAATGTCATTTTTACAAAACGAAGTACGGTAAAAAATAATCCAGGAGGACTTTACAGTAAGTTTAATCACTCATTTTGTTGACAACTTTTTTTCTGCGTGTAGTAGGCTACCAAATTTTCGTTACGTTAGTACCAGAATATTTGAATACGATCGTTAGTAAAGGCTTGATAATTACAATTAAGTTTTGAAATATACTGTAATTGCACATGGAGTCAATATTTTTTATCACGTTTTTATGTAGGCCTAATTTTTGTTTCCGTATGTCGATAACACGCACGACATTTTCACGCAAATTTGTTTTAATATATAGGGCGTTGTTGTTTCCTATGATACCGCCTTCACACAGTTTTGTCGGTTGGAAATAGTACGTCGGCGCATTGCACAAATTGAGCAAATTAAAATCTATACGAAGTGCAATGATATTACGTTATTTGTTTACTTCAGAACTCAACTAAGAGTGAACGGAGAATAGTAACATCTACAAAACTATTATTTCGAACAAATATAAAATAATGGAATTTTACTCTTGAAAAGTCTTAAGATAAATAAACGCTGAAAACATCAACTGATTTCTACGCTTTTTTCGAAGCCAATATGGATAAAATACTCAATGACAATCCTAGATAATGGAATGGTATTTGCCTACTTTATGAGTAAATATTTATCCAGAATTACTAATTCGTTACGCGTGATCTCTTGTGCGGCAGTTAAATGCGTGAGGTTCCGGCGTCAGAGATTGTGCCTCAGAAGTTCGTATCACTGGAAACTATTTTGTTTAAAATTTTGGCTAAAACTATTGTCTATGATTGCTATTGTTTAACTTTCCCTACGAATATAGATAAACGCTTTTAGCGTTGAATTATATACCACGCCCTCTTAAGACAATTTAGTAATAATAATACTTTCATGAATAAATTAGGCCCATAGTTGGACTTCGAGCCATCACTGTGCTTGCTTATTGTCTTGTGCAATATAACTTTCTTTAAGCTGAGTTGTACACTGCGAAGTTATCAGTTTCTCCAGACATAGGAACCAACCTTCGTAGCGTAGTCAGTAGCATGTCAGCCAGTCGTATAAGAGGTCCTGGGTTCGAATCCCAACATGGGCATGGAAATTTGTCCCTTTCACTTAGGTTTAGATACTTTGTAAGCCGTCACTTATTAAGCCTGACGGCATAAAACCGGGGACGTAAATACAGCTTCAGAAATAAATAAAATCTACAAATAGGCCTAAGCATTCTTACAACATAATTTTTTTTTGTGTCGGAATCGAACATACAATGAATTAAAAAGTTAGCAAAACTATTGTTTTATATAATTCCGCGTCCCCCCTTTCCATACTATATATCGACTTGCAAACTTCAAGAAATGATTTTAGTGTTAACGGCTGATTATATATATATAAATGATATAAATGCAGTGAAAACTGCACATGTTTTAAATCCCAATAAGGCTGCCTGTGATTATTTATATTTTGAATGAAAACTGCAAGTAGTGTGTTGAAAAAAAATCAAAGACGTGGAATGTTACGTATTTCAGGATTAACTGTTTGAAATGGCAAGAGTAATAATTATAAATACCGAGTAGGATGGCAACTAGTACGTGGACAGGCGAGCAGAGCTACCCGCGAGGAAAGCCTGAGAAGAGAGCAGAGATGGGTGTAGGGGGAGGGGGGGGAGGAGGCGAGCAATGGTTCTCCACTAATGCGCACAAAAGCATTATTGTCAAAAGAAGGAGATGTTTTACTCGCGCCTGCGAGGCAAGGGACGAGGCGACAGCGGGAAGAAGGAAGGAGGGAGGGCCGAGGACTGGGAGTGATGACATGGGAGCGGGATGCTGCGAGTGCGGGAGATGATGATGATGAAGGCGAGAGTGAGGGACGCAGAAGGGAGAGAAGCAATGCAAATAAACAGGAGCGTTTGCCGAGACAATGGACGCTGCCGCCGGCGGCACAAAAGGCGCCCGGCGCCGCTAATGTGAGCTAGATGGAGCGACACAATTACGTTCTCGCGAGCGTCGGGCCCACAACCGCCCAACTCGACCGACACTTTGTGCGAGGAAAACTACCGTATACACTGGTATATTCTCATTCCTAGAACTTGCGTACAATCTGACACCCACTCATCGGCAACAACTGTTCACATTTTGTAATATGTGTCACAATGCTGACACATGGTAAAAAATATTATAAACTATTCCCATAAGTAGCTGTCAAATTATACTAAAGTTAAACGAAATAATCACAGTTCATCTTCTTCTACATATACCTACAATGTAGTTTTTCTTACACCATGTTCTTCTTGATCATTAATCAATTTAGTAATTATTATTCTGCATGGTTCAGTCATAAGACTCAGTAAAGTTAGTCATATATAGGGATCCCTGTTTTTCGCGAAAAAAAATCATGCCACATTTTGTTTCGGTGCCTTAAGTGCACATCTGTAATTCTGCTTCATGGTTATTGGCAGCGTGTCTGTGTGAAGAGCCGTATCTCATTTGGCTGAGCCAATTACAAAAACTTTCCTGCAACACCACACGCCTGTGATTTGCCGGTAGAAACTCAAGGCTCGTGACAGTTAAAATGTCCAATCGCTACCCACGAAGCAGAACTGCAGATGTGCACATAAGGCACGGAAACAAGGTGATGCAAAGTTATTTTCGCGAAAATCAAGGGTCCCTAGTCATATAATAGAAGCTTAGTAACAAACTACCACATGAGTTATCGTAGTATTATAGATACAAAACTCGAATCTCAATAGTACCAGTTGGAACACGCCCTTGCTACAGAATATCTAAGAATTCAGAAGCAAAGCAACCACATGTGTAGGTTAATTACAACAGCACTATCCAGTAATATGTGGCCGGAAGCATTCGCCAGACAGCAGCTTCAGACGAACACGACAGAACGGGGCACAACCAGTAGTATAGCTTCCACGCCACTCAATGGACAAGGCCCATGTTTACAGTTTCACGTAGCCATTCAAATAACGGAGTGTGCTTTCATGAGCCACCGGGCCGCCATTTCATTTCCATATAATTATCCATTACGTGGCCTTACATTGATGACCGCTGTTTCCTTAGATCAACTGAGACATTCAAGAGTTGGATAATTCATACTATCTCCTGCAAACTGCTCAAACTTGTCCAAAAATCCAATAACTAGGACTAGGAAAAATTCGCCAGTCCAATTACCAGCATGCTAGAATCCAATGTCCTATGCATACTCAAGCCCCGTCTGTTTGTTCATTGACTGCTGTTAGAATGAGTAGCAGGTAATGGACAAATGGTAGGGCTTCGGTGTACACAGGATAATGGATTCTAGCTTGTTGGTCGTTGAACTCGCGAAATATTCCGAGCCCTACTAATAACATGTTACAGCTTCACTGATCTGAAATGCAGCTGGCCACAAAAATGTTTCACGACAACTCGCCACTTTTAATGATAATCGATCTGCATGCGGAACCAATGCCATTTAAAAGTCTTATTATTTTTTTACATTGTACTTTTACTTCTCGTCAACAACGATTACATACTACTTTACACTGGAGGAGGAATAGACCATGGCCTGTGTTAAAAGTAACGATACCGTTATTCACCAAGAGAGATTTCGGAAAACCATGTAAACCAAAATCAGGATGATCCGAGCCGAAAATCGAACCCGTGGCCTTCCGAATTCGAGTCAAATACGTTATCTCGCACTGTCGTAACTAAATTAACCAGTTTTGTCTTTCTTATTAGACTTTCCAATTTTGCTGATCTGTCACAGGAAGTACAGCCGTTCATAATAGGGCCTATTTTCTATTATATGACCGCTACTGAAACCTAGCACAGAAAAGTCTGTGATCTCAACTATCATCTCTCAACTTTCGTACATACAACACATTGTGATAGTTCCATATTCACGATTTGCACATGACATGGCATACACGGACAACAGTTTATATGTTTCGTTTGTTTTTGTCATGGCCTGATTACAGCCGAAGAAATTAAATTACAAAGTTAATGACACATCCAGCAAATTCATTGGAAATATAGTTTAACAATAATAATAATAATATCGTATGAGGAGATACCCGTGGACAGGGGATGTAGCCAGGAGTTTTGTTTGGGAAGGGAAGGGGGGTGCCAACTTGAGAAATTTCACAACATAATTAGTGGACACCGATCACACGTCATGAAGCGGGGGCCCGGAACAATTTCGGTTTCACTGTGCAAAATGATGCAATTTAAGCCGTTTTTGTACCTAAACTGTGAATATAACACTATTTTTTAAAATCTTCAAGCAGCATATTTTCATTTGGGGGGAGGGATATGTATCCCGATATCCCCCTCCTCTGGCTCGCCCCTGCCCGAGGGACAGGGTATCGCACCTCGAATACAGATTTTATTAATAACAACCCGTAGTAGGTAATCTGCGTGCCCCGAAGGATGACATGAATTGAGGGCCTTACGATGGAGAAGAGCGGGGGAAATAGATCTCCGAGAAAACCCTCCAGTCAGCGACATCGTCCGACACGATTCCTACACGCGAGGACCGACCCCGCCGGGGATCGAACCCAGAACGTCTAGGTGAGAGCCCGGCTGTCGCGGTTTCTACTGGAACTCATTAAAAAACGTCAGTCCATTTTACATACTAAAATACACATCGACTAGTAAATTATAATAGAAACCCGTAAAATATTAGTCATAACTATGTTGACATCAGTTTAGGGATACCATAATCCATCACGTCAATGGCGGCCCTTACATGTGCGTTACCGGCTCAGAAGCGACTGAGGTATAAGGGCAACCCTAAGAGATCGTGGTCGATAAATAAACGCCGAAAACATCAACTGATTTCTACGCTTTTTTCGAAGCCAGTATGGATAAAATACTCATGACAATAATAGATAATGGTATTTGCCAACTATATTTTTAAATATTTATCCAGAATTACTAATTCGTTACGCGTCATCTCTTGCGCCGCAGTTAAATGCACGAGGTTCCGGCGTCAGGGATTGTGCCTCAGAAGTTCGTAACATTGGAAGCTAAAACTGTTGTCCAGGATTGCTATTGTTTAATTTTCACAAATTGGCTTCAATAAATCGACAGTTATACATTAATGCTTATAGCGTTGAATTATGTACTCTTAAGCACGAATAAAATGCCGCACCGCCAGAACGAACCAAGCACCGATCCATGTTTACTATATGACTTCAAGTGGTGACGATATATGTTTACTGTTGGAAAGTCTGTAGCAAAGTTCAGTGCATGTTTCTATCCCAGTTTCACATACATCTGGTTAGTACATTTTGAAATACAGCAGTCTGAAACGGCTGATGTGGGAGGACTTAGATACAGTTTTAACAGTGTTTTTTTAATGAGCATGGCGTCTTTAACAATGATATTCCGACCTAGCCTGAAGTTTTGTTTTATTTTCGTGCATTGGCACAATGTGCACACGCGGGATGGTTTCAATAAAAAAAACTGTTTACGAACATACTGTAACACATTTAAAGTACGTCGTAGGCGGCGCCGAATGAGTATGAATCATTACGCAATACAACTCGAAGGTAAAACTACTCGCAATCCCAGCGCACCATCGCAATCGCTTACCTACACGACCTTTATAACGCTACACAATTACTAAGATAAGAGTGCGAAATGACCTCTTCAGGCGGACATCATGTTAAGAGTGTCTGGTAAATACATAACCGCTAAAATACAATTATAAATCTACGCGTTTTTGAAAGTCAATACAAAAAAAAACTTTGAAAATTACATTAGTCAACTTTATGAGCAAACATTTGTCTGGAACGATGCTTTTGTTAAGAGTAGGTGATCCGTTCTGCCGCAATTAAATGTACGAAATTTGGGCGGCAGCGATTGTTCTTGAGAAATACGTTAATGGAGGACAATTTTGGTAAAAAATTGAGCAAAATCTACTCTATGAGGAGATAAACTCAAATTTTTAAACTGGTCGTGCTAATAGCGCTAAGTTATGTACTGTGCCCTCTCAAGGGTGTCCAAGAGGCAAAAATCCGTAATTTTATATTTGCATGGCATTGTGTTCGTTTCACAGACGTTACTTTAGACTGTATTTTCCAACTATAAAAAAATTAGCTCACATAGTTTTCCCATAGCGGCATGCCAAAGTCAGAATTTGCAAGTTACGGGAACAGGGGAATAACAACAACCGCGTGACTTACTCAAATGAAATAATTTACACTCAACTGAAGTGAGATATTACGGATCATATGCTAAAATATTTAAAAACACAAATCAAAGAAGTTTTGCCTTTTTTCAAAATTGTCTTAAATAAAGTAAATTGTCATAATTTTTAGAATGTTTAAAAAGTAGAAAAGAATATCATTGTGTGTTTTTAAATCTTTCAGCATATGGCCCATAATATTTACTTTCCGTGTACATTATTTCATTCAACTAAGTCACTCGAATTTTGTTATTCCTGTGTTCCAGTAACTTGCAAATTCTGACTTTGGCATGCCGCCATGGGAAGACTATGAGAGCAACAAAAAAAAAAATACAAGTGCAAACGTAGCCACAAGTAAGGCCTATAAAACGAACACTATGTTGTACAAATGAAAATTATGAATTTTTGCCACGTGAACAGCCTTAAAGCAGACGAGTAAACATGGTGAGGTGGTTGGGGAGCTACTTGTACGCTACAAGAAGTAAACGCACACTTGACTGTGTTATTAGGCACGTCTTCAATCGTGTCGGGCGCCCTCTGCCAGATGCAAGATACCAGAGTATTCCCAGCGGTCGCCTACGTGCACATGCCCAAGTCGTGCGCCGTAATGAACGATAACATCGCTGCCGCCCGTGCTGGAAGAAAAAAACTCTCACTAGACGTAAATATTTCCCAGCGCACCATCGCCTTTCAATACAGCTGACTACTCGCCGGCATCACCGTATGAAGCCACGGGCTCGTATTTTTACCTCGTTCTTTGCGAATATTCTTTGATGAATTCTGAAAGGGAAGAATACATCATAAAAACCGTGTCTCATAATTTTAATAAAAATTGTTTTTGTCAAGAAGCCTCCTTTGACCAAAAAAAATTAAAAGTTTGGCTGGTTATAAACTTTTATAATAATTCAATAACTAGCAAATACACACACATATGTGTATATATACATATAAAACTTTAATTTTTCTATAAAAAATTCAATTTCACAGTAAAACATATTTAGCACATGTCCGTGACGGTTTTGAAATATATTCACCCGTTTGCCATTAAAAATAGCATTCAATAACTCCCATTTACTGAAAATGTAACGCATGTAGTACGGATGACATACGCCACGAGGCGAGGACATTCTGACTTACGTACCACATATTAAATAGACAAAGTATATTGTACTGTCACTACTACGCACGTTTTACACGTGGCGGTTGCATCAACATTATTATCATCAGACTATATGATACAATTCAGCACATTGACTTTTTATGAAGTCGTACACAATGGAGTCGGCAGACAGTCGTGACTTTACGCTTTCAATAAACTGGGAACCTAAAGTCAAAGTCAAAATAGCAATTTTCGAAGAATAAATAAATTAAGTGTATATTGCCATTTTGAAAAGTTAGTAATATTTTATCGGGGCCCAGACAACCCGGCACTAACCAACTATAAGTTGGCGCTGGAGGGAATGAGGCAGGCATTGTTGCCTTTAGGTAGATCTTTCTTTGACGCGGAGTTTTTTAACAAAATTTTCTCCCAGTAAGAATGTTCATTACGCCAACGGTTTCGGTGCATAATTCTACTCTGCAACCCCTCCGAAACAAAAATGCTTGCACGTTCACTATAGTAGAACACGACTGAAGGGATGAACATACGAGGAGTATTGCATGTAAAGACTAAGTGACACTGGGACGGTTCACGAGCGAGCGGCGAGGCATTCGTACACACACGTACTGCGATGTCGGCTAAAGAAATACTACTCCGTCTGAAGTGGTACCTCTCAAGAAACAATCCGCTAGGTTCATGAATGAAGGCCAACCCCTACACAATGAATGCACGCGAGAAAATAAGGTCGAATACCAAACAAATGCACCTGAAACAACGGCTGAATACGTTATGAATGGGTCAGAGTCATTCGCCATTCGCCAACCACTACAGAAAACGCGGACGTTTCTCGCAAATATAAGCCCGTCCACGCCAGCACATGTTTTGCGCCGAGATCTAAACATTTACGTTAAATTCCACTTATGATACGAACGCTTGTTTTCTACGGGTTATGTGGGACATGAGGAATAAACTATCGGGGTTTCCACGGTTTAAAGGATTTGATTACTATAGAGGATTCGGGATAAAGTGAGCACTCAAAAAGCCGTGATGTTTTTCTATGTTCCGCCAGTATATATCATTCCGCTGCATGTAAACATAAACATTGCCACGTGCTTTTATTTACATAGGCTCGTACAATGTTTACATTTACATTGCACTGCTCCGATAAATGCTATCTGCAATATCTACTCATTAAATGAAGGGGCGCTGTATATATGCTACACTCAATAGTAATATTATTTGTAAATACCTGAGAGTTAACGTTTTATGTTACTGTTTTCTCTCCATCGACTCTAATTGGCTACGACACACACTGTTGCCGTTACTTATCTCGTAAATACATGTGCAGTATATTAATTTGTAATTCAAAACCGCCACTATAAACACACACGACTCAAACAATTCAAGAATTCAAGTTCCGTTCAGCATACTGCCATGTACGACGACGCAATTTTTCTTAATGAGTGGAACAGAAAAAAAAATGTCATTTTCTATTTCCACATGCTCAGGCTGGCAATCGTATACCATAACAGATTATCGATGAAATTCTTAAGTATTAGAAGTAACTGTTTATGAATGTTTTTCATCAGAAACCCATATTTATTACACAACGGATAAACACACTCATGACTCAATCCGCTTTCAAGCGAGCGAAGTCGAAGCGGCGAAAACCTAACTCTGATGCCACCTATAGGAAGAATTTTGAACTACGTTTGTGGCGCGAGCGTTAGCTGCAGTGTGTCAACGGCTGTATTGAATTCAGCGGGCGGTTGCATCATTTTGTGATGGCGCTAATCAAGTAAAATTACACAGTTAGTAAGTATGTCAGTAAGAGCATAAATATTTTAAAGTATATGGTATACAGAGAGGTCGATTACATTTTATGTTCTGTCACTAATGCTGTATTCAAATAAGAAAATACACGGAACTACATGCATTATTCGTTACCAACCATACGAACAATAATGTAACTATTGTTAATGTTGACTAATATGCAGTAACGGCTAGTGATTATTTTCAAAGGTTAAATCTTTAGTGCTCACTTTATTCCGAATGACCTATAACACTTTTCATCGTACTATTTCGACCGTAGAGTAACGACGAACTGCAATAACGATCAATTAACATCAACTATCAACGGCCGTTTTTGCGTCCGTTACGCACATGCGATAAAACTTAAGAGCCAATGGTAGATAAAAAAACGCATAAAGTGTCAATTGAATTCTACAGGTTTATTGAAGCCGATAACGAAAAAAATACAAAATAACAATCCTAGATAATGTTAATCGCCAACTTTATGAGCAAATATTTACCCAAAATGACATTTGCTCAGAAAGTTGGCAAAAACTATTGTATAGGATTGTTGTTTTTTGACTTTTACTTATTGGCTTCGAGATTCCTACTATTGTATAGGATTGTTGTTTTTTGACTTTTACTTATTGGCTTCGAGATTCCTACTATTTGTAACAGATGCAGTTAGCATTTATTTATGTTTCAAGGGCCTGTAATGACGTAACGCATCGCGATAACTTCGTGTACACGCCTAACTACTGAATAGGGACGGATCTAGTTGGTCTAGGCGTACATTCTTGATCAGTCATTGAGCTGGGCCGGGGGGGGGTGTAGCAGCGGCCAAATCACTCGCCTCCCACCAACGCGATCGGGGTTAGATTCCCGCCGGGCCTGGTTCCTGTGTTTTCGCATGTGGGAATCATGCCGCTGGTCGGTGTGTTTTCTCGGAGATCTCCCGTTTCTCCCTTCTCTTCATTCCGGCGCTGCTCCATACTCGTATCCTCACCAGCGCTACAGACATATATATGTTAAGTGCTGGCCAGAATCTCTTCAGTTCGCATTATTATTATTATTAACCCAAAGACTAGTGGAAGACAGACTGAAACAGAAAACCAAATGGCAGAAAGAATCCTATAGACGCGGATAAGGCAATCTTTCAACAGGTGAAAACGACGACTGATGAATCCCGGTCCTCCAGGTTGGGGGTTGGCGACGAACTGTCAATCAACCTATAAAATTAACAATACGACTGTCACACAAGAACATCGGATAGGACTGACATGAACGCGGCCGGAAGGGTAATATCATAATTGTAGGAAATAACTAAAAAAACTAAATATAAATCAGTAACTTTAACAATTTTGATACCTAATTTTGGTTTTACACATTTACAGGACAATTTAATGTGTTTGTGAAGGTTTTGGAGGTCATAAACCCAACCTTCCTCCATTGTCAGGATCCGGCAATGATCGTGAACACTGCCACGAGCACGGACAAGACAGGCATGGTTATTGCATGCTTGTTGCACCGCGATCCACAAAGTGTCCCGTCATCAATGCTGCAATCCGCAGATTGAGTTTTGCGCTAGCGCCCACCCCACACCAACTCTCTCCCTCCCTCCCTTCCTTCCTAATCCCCCTAGCACCAATGTGCTGGATTTTTCTTCTCAGCCAGATTGCACAGCACAAGCCTCCCTTACCAAGCTTTTTTT